>JAENJI010000486.1:0-89005 GCA_018901935.1 Pugionium cornutum
AAGGGGTAGGTCGAACAATCGGTTTAATAATGATAACTCATGGGGAGGCCGATCGAAGAGCAGAGGCAAGTCAATGCAACAATCTGATAACAACAACAAAGGATGTTTCATATGTGGAGATGAAGGGCATTGGAAAAGAGATTGTACTCAGAGAAAGAAACGTGCAGAATCTGCTAGCATGGCAGAACCTATTCAGCCAGTGGTTTTAATAACCAGTACTCAAGACACAAGGGAATGGGTAATGGATTCAGGGAGTTCTTACCACATCACACAGAATAAAGACGTGCTGTTTGACTTCAAAGAAATCAATGGAGGTAAAGTTCTGATGGCTAATAACACTCATAACAACATCAAAGGAACATGGAGTATTAGAATTCAGAACTGAGATGGCTCTATGGTGATACTCAAGGATGTGAAATACATGCCAGAGGTGAGTAGAAATTTGATTTCATTTGGTTTGTTGGAAAAATCAGGTTGCTGTTATCAAGGAGGTGATTTGGGACTGCAATTTTATAAAGATGGCAAGAAGGTAATATCTGGGAAACTTAACAACATGTTGTATTTTCTTCAAGGTAGAGTTTGCAAGGCAAGGATCAGGTCAAGAACGAAGAAGCTGAATAAGGAGATAGCTACACACAAGGTCGAATTTGTGGATAGACAGTCAAAGAGAGTGACTTTCACTAAGAATCTAATTCAAGAACCTACACCGAATCATTTTAAGGCAGGTTCAACTGTTCAGGATGAAGACTTTTCTGTTGAAAACTCCAGAGAAAGTGTTGGAGAGCAGAATATGGTAGATGTTGATGCTAAAACTCACAAGAAAATTGTTTCACAAGGATTACAGAAATTCCTGAGTGAAAAAAGGAGTTTAAGCATGGAAACTAAGGTGATGTTTCTGTATAAAACTTTGCAGATATTAAGAATTGATAGGTTTTACAGTATTTCTGCTAAAGGCGGTGTGATTCTACCTAAGATTCATCTAAGCAAGGTTCCAGAAACCCTATGCATACTTGATTTAAATTCGCAACTTTGCTGTGAACTTCTCAAGAGCCTATATAGAAGAAGAGGACCTCCAGGTAACATCATTGCAAGTGTCTCGTTCTCGTAGAGACATAAGAAGAAACATGTCAGCTTCAGGAAAGTAATTTAAGCAGTGAGAGATGAGGTGGAAATCAAACGTTACCTGTGAGGATGGGTGCGAGGGGAAAAGTGGCCGGGAAAGTGGTCGGAAAGCGGCCGGAAAATTGCTAGAAAACTGACCGGGAAAGCGGCCGGAAAAGTGGCCGGAAAGTGGCCGGAAAAGTCGTCGGAAAAATTGCTAGAAAAGTCACCGGAAAATTCACCGGGAAGTTGCCAAAAAGTCACCGGAAACTGCCGGAAAAGTCACCGGCGGTCGGCGGCACGTGGCCGAAGGTGGCGGCGCATGGCCGGAAGTGGCGGCACGTGGCGGAGTGTGGGCGGTGCGTGTGGGTGCGTGGCGGTGCGTGGTGGCGCGTGGCCGGAGTGTCGCCGGTGCGTGAAGGCGCATGGAGGCGCGTGGATGGCGTGTGGCGGCGCGTGGAGGCGCTTTGGCGGCGCGTGGTGGCACATGGGTGATGCGTGGTCGACGCGTGGGTGAGTCGTGGCCGGTGCATGGGGTAGCGCGTGTCCGTCCCACGTGGGCATATCATGGGCAGATTGCAGGCAGATCACGGACAGATCGCGGGCAGATCGCGGGCAGATCGCGGGCAGATCGCGGAAAAAAAAACAGAAATATAGTTGAAACAAAACCAGCCCACGTGGCAAAGAAAGAAAGCTGGATTTTTCAGAAGTGGGCCACCGAATTTGCATAGTCCCAAATGCAAATCAAGAGAAAGAGAAAGGTGGAGAATGTAGATCTATGTCCATACTCTCTTGTATTTTCATTTGGCCCAGTGAAGCCCAAACTAGAAAAACAACCCTAATTTCCAGAATGTATAAACATACATTATAATTATTGATTAAGAGAAAGAGAAAAATTGAGTAGAAGCCAAAAGGGAGGACGCCCAAGAAGAAAAAGATATAGGCTGCCGTGAGAGTTTCTAAGAGAGAGAGAGAGGAGAGTGAGAGAGAGAGGAGAGTGAGAGAGAGAGGAGAGTGAGAGAGAGGAGAGTGAGAGAGAGAAAAAGAAAAATCAAGGCTATTGTATTTTTCTTTCTAAATCTATTTTCTCTAAAGTTCTTTCATTATAAGTGTTCATCAGATTTATAGTGGAAATTTGTAAGAGATAAATCATACCCAAGAGGTAGCTTAATTGGGAACTCGATAATCAAATTGTGTATTCTTGTTTTAAGCAATCCAAAACCAACACCAAAAATAATCAGAAAAAGACTCTAAAATCTTAACAAATAATTTTTTATTTTATTTTTGTCGTATCTATACCATATTCATTTTTTTAAATTTTGATTTTACTGTTTTCTGTCTCCATACTCGTTTCTGTTTTCAGTTCCCATATCCGTTTTAGTGCAACTTGTATACTTTACGGAAATGCATTCATCACATACCCAATTCAAATAGTTTATTTTGGATTTGAAAAGAAAAAAAATTCAACATTAAACATTTTCACATAAAAGATGTAAAAATGGATTCAATGACTGTTTTATCATTGTGTTATATAATTAACTTGTGAATTTAATCTAGCTGCATATTTTAGATATTACCTTTAGTTTTTAGGAAAAAGCTAATGATTTAGAATTTCATTTAGACTTGGTAAAACAAGTACAAAATGTAAGACTGTTTCCATAGCCAAAAGTTGTAGAGATTTCAGTACGTAAAATGTTCCATCTTTATAAATGTTTGGGAGAACGATCTATTTTTCCTTCAAAATTATAGTATACCATTAGATACCATATAACTAATGTCACGGTTGATTTATTTTTCCTATTGAAGTTGAAAACGTATTTTTCTTCAATTAAAAAGTTCGAAACCAAATTATCCCTCGTTGTTCGGTTAGACTTCACCATAGAATTCCACATATGTCTTTCTTCCTATATAGATACAATAATAACAACTACTCACCATTGTTTCGTACATATCATTCGTGCTTCGTGTCACTCTATATTTTAAAGCTCGTTTGTACTCGACTGCAAAAAATTGAGCCACGTATGGCGTACAAATTCCTAAAAATGCAAATTGATTTTTTGGGAGGGGGAAGATTAGTTAGTATGTAATCGAGTTTTAAATTGGTTTGTAATATGGTGTTAATTTCGGTTAAATAGTTTTAAATTCAACAGTATAAACCAATATTAACTACGGCCATGTCTACTATGGTTTCGAACTTTGAAGTAAAAGATAATTTGGTTTCAAATTTTCTAATTAGAAAGTTCTTCTTTTTACTTTTACGATGGTCGATGGGTAAGAAAAGCCACAATGATTGCCTTTGGTATTATTTTTTAAATTCGGGGTTTAACCGGAACCGGAAATAGCATTTTTTTTTTCTTCCCGGTTCAACCGTCTTATAAATATCTTGTAAGAACGATCAATGATCTATAAAGACGGCGACGTTTTATGTCTGTGGAGCTCACAAAGCCACTGGCATTTTCCCGCCTTCTATCTGGTTAGAGAATGTCGATCAAACTTCTCGTTCTTGTTTTCTCTCTTCTGATAATCTTCACGAGACCCAAATTGATCCCCGATAATCACTTATCTTCAAGGATTTCTCCGCTTCCTTCTGAATCTTCCTCTATTTCGCCGTTTATACCACCATCGCCGCCACTCAAAACCAAATCTCCGGCGGTGGATTCGTCTTTTTCTCGTGTGCCAGCTTTGTTCGTGTTCGGAGATTCCTCTGTAGATTGTGGAACCAACAACTTTCTTGGGACCTTGGCGAGAGCTGATAGGCTTCCGTACGGTAGAGATTTCGACACGCATCAGCCAACAGGAAGGTTTTGCAACGGGAGAATCCCGGTTGATTTTCTAGGTTAAAATCAACCCCCCAATTTTCTGGGTTTTGATTCTAATCTGCGAGTTCAATGTTAATATCAAATCTTCTTTGATTCGTCGAGATGAAATTCCGCCAAACTATTGTTCCTTTGTAATCGATATTTCTTTATCCTACATAGTGCTTAGAATCTGCAGAGAAAACGAGAGTTTAAGTCTTTTCTTCCTGAAATTCTCATTTGTTTTTATTTACTGCCAAAGAAAAAAATAGAGGTTGAATCAATTGTAAATCATGTGAACAGCTAGCCGCCTAGGCCTCCCATTTGTTCCTAGCTATCTTGGTCAATCTGGGACTGTTGAAGACATGTTTCGAGGCGTAAACTACGCATCAGCCGGTGCCGGAATCATCTTATCTAGTGGATCCGAACTGGTGATACTAAAATCTCAGTTTTTGAGTTCATTTTCCAAATACCATCTTTCATATTTTTCTCAATCCACGGCGGAAGTTTTTCGTTGCAGGGCCAGCGGGTTTCCTTCGCAATGCAGGTTGAGCAGTTTGTCGACACATTCCAGCAGATGATACTGAGCATTGGAGAGGAAGCTTCAAATCGTCTGGTCTCCAGATCAGTTTTCTACATATCGATTGGAGTGAATGATTACATACATTTCTACATCAGAAACATCTCCAATGTGCAGAATCTCTATTCTCCATGGCATTTTAATCAATTCTTGGCTGCCAATATGAGACAGGAGCTCAAGGTTAGACTCCATTTTCAATTTTTGTATGTTTATTAGGTGAGGAGTCTATATAGACAAACAAGTATATATATGATTCTCCGTTAGGATACTAATTATTGCGGTAGGATAAACATCTGTTTACTGCTCAAAACACCCGGAAAATGATTAGTACACAAAATGAAGCTTTTTCTATAGTTAGAATACCAATTTCATAGTGTTAACATCTGTTTAATACCCAAAACCCAGAAATCTGGAAGCTTTTAAACTGAATTTTACCCAAAACGTCGCCTATGTAAATATCAAATCAGAATCCTTGTATTTTTAGAACCCTGAATGGTATCTGAATGCTCTTAAAGCTGCAGATTTATAGGTTTAAAGATCACTGACTTAATAAATACTTTCCTCTTCACTGGGTTGTATCCTTTGATATCGCCGATAAATGAAGTATTCTGCTTTTTGTTTTTTCACAGACCTTGTACAATGTCAAGGTGAGGAGGATGGTGGTGATGGGTTTGCCACCGATTGGCTGCGCACCGTACTACCTGTGGAAATACAGGAGCAAGAACGGAAAATGTGCAGAAGAAGTGAATAGTATGATCATGGAATCCAACTTCGTCATGAGATACACTGTAGATAAGCTCAACCATGAGCTCCCAGGTGCATCCATTATCTACTGCGACGTGTTCCAAAGCGCAATGGACATCCTCAGGAACCACCAACTCTACGGTAAGCAATTAAAACCGCTTCTATCTCAATTCTCAAGCTCCTACAAAGACTATGTTTGGTAACAACAAACATTTATAAGACCATAATATCACATTCATGTTAAACTTAGTTTGTTTGTGTGTTTGTGGTGTGGTCAGGTTTTAATGAGACGACAAAGGCGTGTTGTGGGCTAGGGAGGTACAAGGGATGGCTTCCGTGCATCTCACCGGAGATGGCTTGCTCTGACGCCTCCGGTCATCTCTGGTGGGATCAGTTTCATCCTACAGACGCCGTAAACGCCATCCTCGCCGACAATGTTTGGAACGGTCGCCACGTGGACATGTGTTACCCGACTAACCTAGAAACAATGCTTCATAGTTAAATCAGATAGGGAAAATATGCACATAAGAAAACATACTGTAGATTTTCAGATGTTAACAAAGGAAAAGAATATTGTAAATGAGCTTTCCATTTTGATTTTTGGCTTATAATATAGTTTCATTTTAAAGGTAAAGAAAAACTATATGGTCGTTTGAGTTAAAAAGAAAATACAAGGTAGAACAGAATAAAATAAAAAAAAATCTCAAATTTTCAAGTTTCATCTTTTTGTTTTTGGGAAGACAATCTATTTTTTTTGGAAATAATCATATACTATTAGATACGAAAATCACGTTTTTTTATATTTTTATCAGAAAAGTTATAAATTTATTTTCCGTAGTTAAAAAGTTCAAAAACTATCTATCGTTCGTGTTAAAATTTGAAATCGTAATACACATCAACAGTAAACCAACATTAAAAATGATGATGTGTATTACTGTTTTAAATTTTAACACACGATAAATAGATTTTTGGAATTTTTTTCTGAAAAAATATAAAAATGTAACATTATTTTTTTTGTATATAGAATGTAAAATGTAGGTTTCGTCTTATCTATATATACATGTATATTGTATCAATTTTTTACAAACAAAATAAATGAAAACTGTTTAAGGATGGAAAGGCCAGAGTAGTTTTAAAGAATTTCTAACTAATTCAGAAGCAAAGATAATACGATATTTATCTAATTTTATGCCTAATATTTTTTTTTGTTTTAGAATGCATAATATTTATATTTATATATTTTACCATTTATATAAATGTTTTAAACAGAAAAGCAGTTAATACCAAAATTAAACTTGTTTATTGAGTTATTTTTTCTGAAATTTCTATATTTTTTTACCTAAATATAAACACATAAAAAACTACAATAAGTTGTTGCAATTAGGAAATATTTAAGAAAATGGTAAAAATTTGAAATATGACAAATATTTCTGAAGCAAGATCATTTTTAGTATTTTAAAAGAATTGTTATTCACTTTTTCTCATAATACATTATTTTTTTGCATATTTTATTATTTATTAAAAATATATAAACTACAAGATTCCTAACTTTTCATAAATTTTATGTAATTTTCTAAAATATTTCCTTATACAAACATACGTGAATGTTGGGTACGAGTCCAAAGAATCAACACCATTATGAGACAAACAATGATCATAAACGTAAAACACATAAATAAAATAAGTTTTATATAGAAATTATTTAAAAAATACAAAAAAAAAGATAATGATAAAAATTCAAAAGGGGAATGATATCTTTATTTAAGGGGCAAAAAGGGGATCGAAGTCCGTTTATCTCCATATAACTAGTAAGCTGAGAAAGAATTATTATTTTTAGGCCTGGGTTTTCGGTTTATTCGGTTTATTCGGATCGGTTTATCCGGTTTTCGGGTTTTTCGGTTTGTGAAAAATCTGTCCGAAAGAAAATATATTAGAAATCGGTTCGGTTCGGTTATTTTATCGGTTTAATCGGTTTGGTTTTTAACATATAAAACCGTTCCGAATTAAACCGAAAGATAATTTGACTTTCGGTTTCTATTTGGTATTACGATTTTTTCGGTTAATTTCGGTTCAATTTATAGGATTATTTCGATTTATTTCGATTTATTTCGGTTTATTACGGTTAATTACGTTTTTTCGGTTTATTTCGGTTTATTTCGGTTTTTTCGGTTCTTTCGGGTTTTGAGATCAATTCAGACCCTAATTAAACACAAAATTGTACACAAAATTGTACACATGATTAAACACAAAATTCGGACCATAATCAATTCGAGATTAATTAAACACAAAATTGTATCAGATTCAAATTAAAGAACATATGAAGAAAATATATAGATTAAATAACATATCCGTCATTAGAGTAAAAACAATACACACAAAGTACATAGAGATGATATTGCTAAAGGAAAAAATACAGTTACGATATATTTCCAATTTGCAGCTAACACAAAAATCTATTTATAGATGCACTAGCTTGAGGTTACTCATAACAAACTAATTCGACTAATTGTCTCGTGTGGAGCATCTGTTGTGGAACATCTAGAGTAAACAGATGAAATTCTTACAAAAAAATAAAGCAAAGTTTCTACGCTAGTTGTTAGAAAATTTTTTAAAAGATTTTAAAATCAACTAATCATTCTATCCGGTTGTTAGAAAAGAAGAGCAAATCAAATCAATATATTAGAACCTAATAAGATTCGGTTCTTATGGTTTTCAAAGAATGTTTTTGTGGTCAAGGTCCAAGAAAAACATGTTCTAGATGTCTAAACTCTCATTATTAAGCCAAAACACTTCTTAACAATATATTGCACTCTAATATTTGCCTTCAGAATATAGTTTAAAAAGCTAAAAGCTAATTGAGAACATATATATAAAGGGTTTGATATTAACTAATAAGGCCTGCAAGATTTAGTATTCTTCTCAACAAATATTCCACACGAGACAATGTAATAAACTAACTGGAATAATTGTCTCATAACAAGCTTGAGCTGATTAGTATGATCGTCTAACGGGACTACCAAATGATAAATAGGCGTACTCTGAAATCTAAATCATCTTCTTATCTTATGGCAGTGACAAAACAAACATCAAACCCAAATATGCTAAAGTCTTCATAACACAATCTAAATTAAGAGATAAGACAACACTTAAAATCAACAGAAATACAAATACTAGAAGACGTGGACGCTACATGATAACTCTATAATGTACCTAGACGAATCTAGAGAAGCCTGTGAGAGAAACTTACAAAAAGGATCTGATCGTTTTACAAAGAGAAGCTTACAAAAAATATCAAAAATGGCTACAACACTTGCAAACTAAAAAAATCGTATAAAATGGCTACACCACTTGAATGAGTATAACAAAAGTTCACCCTGACAAAAGTTCACCCTGACAAAAGTTCACTTTAAACTTACCAGATCGTGATGAGAAAATCGTAGTCGATAAAAAATCACAGCCGATAAAGAGGAGAAGAAGAAGAAGAAAAAAAAAAGGAAAAAGAAGAAGAAAAAAAAAGGAAGAAGAAGAAAAAAAAAGAGGAAGAGAAAGAAGAAGAAGAACAAGAAGAAGAGGAAGAGGAAGAAGAACAAGAAGAAGAAGAGGAGGAGGAGGAAGAAGAACAAGAAGAAGAAGAGGAGGAGGAACAAGATGGAAATTTTTTTCAGATCGGCCGCATAAGGAGGAGAAGAGAGTTTCTCTGAAAAAATTAGGGCTGCGATTTATATAAGTCAGCCGATTTTCGGTTTAAGAAAACCGATCGGTTTGGTATTCCCGAATCGAACCGAAATGTAAACCGAATAAAATTAATTATTTAGCCGATCGGTTTAGCGATTAAAATTAAATAAAAACCGAAACCGAAAATTTCGGTTCGGTCGGTTCGGGTTTTTTGGTTTTCACCGAAAACCCAGCCCTAATTATTTTGACTGAGAAATATTTTTCATGGAGACATAAAAAATATATAGGTCATGTTCGTTTGGCAGTCGCATATTTCTACGGTTGCAGCTGCGACATATTGTTTTTCGTTTAGCTGCCGCAGATACCTACGGCAGACGCAGCGATCAGACGCTGCGTCCCGCATTGCAATTTTTTCGATCGCTGATTAAAACAGCGGTGCGACTAAAAATCTGCGATCAACCGCAACCACAACTCCCGGCGACAGTCAAACAAACAACATCTATCGTAGCCGCAACAGCAGGGTTGACCGTAGCCGCAGCCGCCTGCGGCGACCAAACGAACAACACTATAATGAAAAGAATAAACTTGAAACAATTTTATTTTAGAAGATTTTTCAAAAAATCTATTTAGAACTTTAAATGGTTTTAGATACATATTTAGAGTATGTATCTAAAAATTTTGGTCTTTCTTCCTCCTGAGCGATGGTTTCTATTCTTACCTTTTGTCTATTTCTTAATTTTTCTCTCAGGTCGTCAGAGTTTGGTGGAATGGTTAAAACAGACACTTCCTAATTTAAATTTACCATGGGAAGCTTCAGAGGACGAATTGAAACTGTCTTTTGTAGCCTTTTGAATCAGCTTAGTCCTAGTTCAGTGAGAATGGTACTTATGAATTTTGATTTGGTAGACGTTTGAATTATATACCTTTTTGTTATTATTCGTGCTAAGCTTCTCGTTATGTGTTTTTTCTTTTCTCATATTTTTTCTCATTTACCTTTGAGCCTGCCTATGTAAAAATTGAACTGTTTCTTACTGTTATGGATAAAATTAGATTGCAATCGCGAATTTAAAAGGGGAAATTAGGTTTTTTAAGGAAATTAGATTGGGCACTTATCCTTGATGGTTTGTTTATTTAACCCACGGTAATTGACGCATAAACGCAAAGAACCATGTTTCTTTTTGACCAGCACAACCGGGAAGCATATGGGCTGGAGCTACACTAGATTATGCCTTGAGAAAGCATTTCATACACCATTTGATCGATAACATCTTTCTGTAAAGAAGAGCACCGATAAGGGTGCTGATTTAGTGGGTTAGAGTTGATTCTAGAGGAATTTGGTGGTTGAAGCCGTCTTGAAATGGTGGAAGATCTTCCGATTCTGCAAAAAGATCATCATAATTATACAAAACGGAGAGTAGTGATGGATCGTCACTAAGAGTAGTGTTTCCCGCGATAATGTGGGAGAACAGGGATGCCGGCATGAGATCCATGTGAGGTTGGATATCGAGAACCTCCTTAACTTGTAAAAGAGGGAATTGTGGTTCATTAATCATGAACTTGTTGAGACTGCTTCTTTTAACAACCTTACAACCTGATTTGGTAACGCTGGTAAGATGTGTTTCAGATCTCCAATGGTGAACTCCATTCCCAGGTTTGAAAAATCCCACCAAATAGGTCCGAGCGTTGTGAGCTACTGAACTCCCAACAACAAATCGTAGCAATCTAATGGTACGGTGCAAATTTTGGTAGAGAAGGTGTAACCTTGGAGCTTTCATGTGAAGTTATGGCAACGGTACTTTGACAATTGTGCTCCCATTAGCTGCATTAATGGCATTGGTTTGATTTCTTCCAATGGGCAACCAAGCTCGTTAGCAACGTTGCAATCTAGGAAGTTGTGAGTAGGGTCAATGAAAATGTAGAGCTTACGTTTGTCGTATTGTCCGAGTACCCACATACAATTAAATGTGGTGCATCTATTGAGCGTATTAACAAATATTGTTGATGTTTTGATGTTAGATTTGGGACCATTGATCTCTATAAGTGTGTCGAGTATCTTTGCCTCATTGAGATCTTCGGCATCCAAGGTGGCCTCGTCATCTTTCTCGGTTTCCATGACAAAGATTTGAGATCTTTTGTGTTTTAGATGATGATCGGAAAAATACGGCTCATCACAAAACATGCAAAGAACCTTTGCTCTCCGCTCTTGCATTTCTTGGTAAGAGAATTTCTTGGGTGTGGTGTTTGGTGTGGCTTTTTTTGGGTGGAAGTTTTGGGGCTGCAGGTTTAGAGTAGTTTGTGGGGGTTGGGAGAATAGGTGTTGTGTTTGTGGCTGAATATTTGTAGCTGGGTATGGGTAATAAACAAGTTTTTTTTAACTAAGATCTAAACAAGCGTATTTCTTAGAATTTTTGCCAAATTCTTCGAAGAAAGTGAATAACACAAATTCCAGTTACTTTTTTCAAAGGAATATGCCGGTAGCAAAAGGAAAAATCTTTATCATTTTCAATCAAGATGTCGTCAAGTAGACACAGAGTGTTTTCCATCTCTTTAAAAGAAAAGGAAGATGAACCCTTATCATTACCAAAGCTTAGTGGCCGATGAGTAGGAGTAGAGCAAGTGACAAATTTTTTTTCCTAGAAACTAAAAGTCATCTGATGATTAAAATAGAAAAACCCAAATGTTAGAGATGATCCAAAATGAGAACCCAAAAGAAACAAACTCGGCCCAAAAGTTTTGAGGAGTTCGAAAATGAGAATTAAGGAAGAAATTAATATTCAATAGAATAGGTCAAGAACAATTCATTAAAAATAGGCTACATCCTCTATGCAAATGCAAATATAGGTGACCCGATATAAAAAAATAGATGAAAGCTGAGTAGCATTCCAAAAAAGCAATGCCATTAGAACAAGAACAGTGATAATGATCGCAAACGCGAAATACAAGAATAAAGTAATTTGTACATAAAAATTGTTTGGAAAGTATAAAATGAAGACAATCACAAAAATCCAAAAAAGGGAATGATGACTTTATTTTAGGGGCAATAAGGGGGGATCGAGGTCGGTTCATCCTCCTATATCTGAGCAAAGAAAATATTATTTCGATTGTAACTATCATCATAGGATACATAGATATATAATAAAAGAAAAAAACGTGAGTCAATATTATTTTATAAGATTTTTCAAAAATTTAATAAAAACTTTAAATGGTATTAGATACATATTTAGAGAACAATATCAAATAAAAATTGAAATATAATTAGGAAAAAGAAAAACATAAAATTACTATAGTGTTGAATTTTTATGGAGATTATGAAAATGATCATATTTAAAAAATAAAAACTTATAAACCAAATGTAAGATAAATTATATTACGTTCTTTGAGAAAATTTTGAAAATATTTAAAATACTCAAATAATAATAATAATAATAGTAATAATAATAATAATAATAATAATAATAATAATAATAATAATAATAATAATAATAACAATAATAATAATAATACATGTTTTAAAATATATCAAACCATGTGTAACATTCAAATATGCTTTAGAATTAATCCTCAGGAAAATTGTTTTTGTGATAAGATAAACTTTTGATTGTTTTTATAAATTATGTGAAATCATTTATAATATTAGATGACTTAAATATATCAAATAAAAGTGTAAATAATATTACATATAGTTTTCATAAATATCTTTGATTATAGAGGTTTTCTTTTAGTAAATAAAATTAGAAATAATATTCGAAAAATGGATTGATTGAGCATGTCAACATGAGATCAAAGATTAACACAATGTACCGGACATGCAAGAATAATTTTAGATGATGACATAGTCTTCTAAAAAATATTTTTTTTTTGTTTTCTTGTTATTCTATAGTTTAGTTATTAATTATAAATAAAATATTTAATAATATTAATAGTAATAACAATAATTGTATAAAAAGAGTACGTGGCCGTTGTTTATTGCTCGTTTATCGCTCGCTACTCTAGGCCCTATGCAACTCTTTCCTTCTTTCTAGCTGGGTTATTAGCCAAAAAACTCAAAAGCAAAGGTCAACGATCGTAATATGTTCGACCAGACCACGTCTAATCAAAATGACATTGATATTTAAACCTTAAACCTTGGAAGTTTGCACTTAAGAAGAATGTTTACCTTCTGTTAACGATGTTTAATATTTTGTTAATGATATTTACTATTCATTTTCGGTTCGGTTCATTCGGTTCAGATTATTTGTCCAGAACTAAGTTTTTTTATATAAAATTAGAAATAATATTCAAAAATCGATTTATTGAATATGTCAACATGAGATCAAAGGTTAACAATGTACTAGACATGGGTATGTTTCACTAATATTTTCTCTCTTCTCCCATGAAACATCTTTTATTTGTCTTTTTCACTTTCCACCACAATTAATCATCACCAAAATTTTTCCATGCCACATTTGATAAAATATCATATATGGATCTCGTTGTATGGGTCAAGGAAACCAAATATATTCTATTGGAATTGGATAAAGAAATCAGAGTCAGTAAAATATATGCACATGAAAGTGTCACATAAACGAAGATACAATGCAAAGAAGATATAGACAATAATGCAAGAACAATTTTAAATAATGACCGAGTATTCCAAGGAAAATTATTTTTTTCTTGTTTTCTATATTTTAGTTATTAATTATAAACAATATATTGAATTAATAATATTAATAGTAATTACAATAACAATAATTGTATAAAGGTCTTGATATACATTGACATTTTAAAGTTTAAACCTCAAAGATTTGTAGTTAAAAAGAGTGTTTACCTTTTGTTAACAACATTTAATATTTAGTTAATGATATTTATTGTTCTATTATTAATAATGATAGCCCATAAGTAAAGATTTATTTTGATGGTTTCTAATATTAATTATTCTAGTTTGAGATTTAAAGTGTAAGTATAAAATTTTCGAGGCTTAAACATTAGTCACTTTCATTTTATAAACAATTATACGAATTTTCTATTATTTCTCCATAACATTTTTTTTTTGGCACTTAAAAGAAACACTACATAGTCGGTCAGAAGATATTTAGGGTATCTTCTCCATAATTTTCTCCATAACATTTAAATTGTATGTTTTTTTTTGTGAGCATTAACAAAAAAGATTATTAATTTCTCTAACGGGATTAAATTATTTACAAATATGTTTTTTTATGAAAATATCTAAAAAAATTTTCTTAAGATTTCTAACTTTCTAAAATAAGAGAATACATAAAAAAATTTATCTTAAAATATATTAAATTCATTTAAATATTGGAGAAAACTAGCCACTCATCAAAGATAATGACTATATCAATTATGCATAACCGAATTCAAAATCATGATAATCAATTCTCTAAAATAATATAGTTGATTTTTTGCGAATGAAAAAGCGAAAGATTCTATCTTTTTCTGTTTTAAGGAAAATCATACAATTTTTAAGGTGGGATATGAAATGATAACTTTTTATTTACAACTTTTTATTTTTTTGTTAACATATTGAAACGAAATAAAAGAACTTTTGCAATTTCTAAAAAATTATTATTTGGCCGTATAACTTTTATTTTGGTAGTGTTATTAAGATTTATAGTCAAAATTATAAATTTTAAAAAAATTAAATATAAAATGTCGGTTCTGTTTTACCTATAAATACATGCGTATCGTATCAGAGTTTTTACAAACCAAAATAAACGAACACCACTTGAAGATAAAAAAGATAATTTTCTAACCAATTCATCAGAAAATGTACTATGATATTTATTTTATTTTATACCTACTTTTACTGTTTTAGAAAGCATAACATAGTTATTTATATATTTTTACTATTTATATAAACGTTTTAAACGGAAAAAACTTTAATCTCCATATTAAACTTGTTTGTTGAGATTTGTATTTCGAAATTCTTGTATGGTTTTCTTACAAAATATATAAATCCTTAAAGAACTAGAATAAATTGTTTCAGTTACAAAATATTAATCAAAAACATATAGTAAAATTTTTGAAATATAATAAATATTTTTAAAACAAGATCATTTATAGTGTTTGAAAAAGAAGGGCGATTTGCAAAAATGAACTAAAACATTTGTCCATTTGCGAGTTTAACCCTTTTAAACTTATTTTTGCAAAACTAAGATTGTATATCTTTTTTATCATTCAACAATAATTTTATTTATAACTTTTGCCATTATCTTATAATTAATTTTATTTTAAATATAAAAAACCATTATGAACAAACGTTTCAAAAATATTATGAAAATGTCATATTCTTCATTGAACACAACCACCATTGCACACAACCACCATTTTCGTGGTTGTTAGGAGCTATTAATGCAATTGACACACCCACCATTTAGCTCTATTCTTTCATCAAATCCATTCATCTCAACTTCTTTCATTTTATCATACATTTTCTTCCAATTTCTCTCCTCACACTATATTCAAAAGCTTCCAACTTTGCAAAACATCATCACTATTCGTTAAAACAACCTTCTGGAAGTCTATATCGGTCATCTTTGAAGTCACTCAGCTTAAAATTCAAGATCCAATGTTAGTTTTCGTGTTTTGGCTATGATTGTTTTGTTCCAGATCATACACTTCTCAAAAAGTCTGATTTGTATTTCATTATCAAAATAGAATTCTCGAAAAGTCTACTTTGTATTTCATTATCAAAGCAGATTTTTTGAAAAGTTTGCTCCGTCAATAAAAAAACCGTTTTGATGACAAAAGGTTAGTTTTCCAAAGTAGACTTATCGGGAAATCTACTTTGATCGGAATAAATCTTGCAGACTTCTCGAGAAGTTTGCTTTGGAAAAAATCATGGTCAATTGAAGAAAACTAACCTTTTTGTCACAAAAGCGGGTTTTTCCGACAAATTATACTTTTCGAGAAGTTTGCTTTGGAAAAACCACTTGGTCAATTACAAATTTTTCTTTTTTTTTGTTATCAAAACAATTTTTTTTTGACGAAACAGACTTCTCGAGAAGTTTGCTTCAGAAAAACACTTGGTCAATGACAAATCTTTTTTTGTTGTCATCAAAGCGGTTTTTAGCAGACTTCTCAAGATCTGCTTTGGAAAAACACTTGGTCAATTTCAAAATTTTCTTTTTTGTCATAAAAACGGTTTTTTTTGTTGAGAAGTTTGCGTTGAAAAAACACTTTCTCAATTGCAAATTTTTTCTTTTTTTGTCATCAAAGCAGTTTTTTTCCTCAATAAAACTAACTTTTTGAGAAATGTTTTGTCATGTAAGTGAAATACAAATCAGACTTCTTGAGAAGTCTACTTTGTAAATGAAATACAAATCATGTAATATGTGTACAATGATCTAATAAAATTATTGTTGAATTGCACATAATGGTCCAAATATTTGTTGTATGTGGAGAGTGGAATATGATAGAGGCATGAATTTTTTATGTGGATAATCAAAGAGGAGGAATAACGTTTGTAGTTAACTTTGTCTTTTGATGGAATTATTAAGACATATCTTTAGATTTTGGAGATCATAAATTTATTGTTTTTCATTCAGTTCTCTTGATTTGTCTTGTTATTAAGAAGTATGCACTAAGTTTTTAAGTGTGTATAAAAGTGCTTATGAATTTTTATAATAATATTTGTGTTTTAAAATAGTTGTCATTTTGTAATTTTATAAGTATACAAAATACTAATTAGAAAATCATCAAAATAGATAATAAAATACAGAAAATACAACAATATTTGTATTGTTATCAAATTTCAAAAATAAAGATATTTTAAAATTAAATAGTTAAAAAAATAATTAAATAGAATAATAAAAAATATAATCCGCGTGTACCACACAGATTATCACCTAGTACTATTAATAGTAATTACAATAACAATACTTGTATAAATTTCTTTTAATGTGGTATACACTAACATTTTAAAATTTAAACCTCAAAGATTTGCACTTAAAAAGCGTGTTTGTTTACCGTTTGTTAATGATAGTGCGTAAGTAAATTTTTACTTTGATGGTTTATAATGGTTTATAATGTTAATTATTCTAGTTTGGGATTTAAACTGTAAACGTAAAGTTTTTGAGGTTTCAAACGTCAGTCACTCTGACTTTATAAACAATTATACGAATTTTCTGTTATTTCTCCACAACATTTAAAGTGTATGTTTTATTTTTCTGAGGATTAACAAAAAATTTGATTAATTTCTCTAACTGGATGAAATTATTTACAAATATTTTTTATAAACAAATATCTAAAAAAATTTTCTTAAGATTTTTAACTTGCTAAAATAAGAGAAAATAGAAAAAAAATAAAAAAAATCTATCTTAAAATACATCAAATTCATTTGAATATATGAGAAAAATAGGCATTCACCAAAGATAATGACTTTACCAATTATTCATAACCGAATTCAAAATCTTGATAATCAATTTCCTAAAAAATATAGTTGATTTTCTGCGAATAAATAAGCAAACAATTCTATCTTTATCGGTTTTAAGGAAAATCATACAATGTTTAAGGTTGAATATGAAATGATAACGTTTTATTTACAATTGTCTATATTTCTTTTGTTAACATAATGAATCGAAATTAAAGAACTTTCGCTATTTCTAAGAAATTATTATTTGACCATACAATTTTTATTTTGGTATTGTTATTAAGATTTATAGTCAAAAGTGTAAATTTTAAAAACATTAAATGTAAAATGTCGGTTCCGCTTTACCTATAAATACATGCATGTCATAAAAATTTTACAAAACAAAAATAAATGAACACCGTTTGAAGATAAAAAGGTAAATTTGAGTAGTATTCAAGAATTTCTAACCAATTCATAAGAAAAGGTACTATGATATTTATCTTATTTTATGCATACTCATCTTTTTACTGTTTTTGAATCCATAACATAAATATTTATATATTTTACTATTTATATAAACTTTTTTGTTGAGATTTGTTTTTTGAAATTCATGTATGGTTTTCTTATAAAATATATAAACCCTTAACAAACTAGAATAAGTTGTTTCACTTAAAAAATATTAATCAAAAATCTATGGTAAAATTTTTGAAATAATAATTATTTATAAGACAAGATCATTTATAGTGTTTTAAAAAGAATTGTTATTCACTTTTTTCTCAAAGTACATTAGTTTTTGGCATACTTATTTATTAATTAACAATATATAAATTGTAAGGTTATCATAAAATTTGTGTAATCTTTTATTGTATTTCCTTTGTTATAAATGCAATCACTACGTTCAATTGTCAAGTGTGAGTCTCTTTTGGATTTCATTTTATCTGAAAATATAATTTAAAAAATTTAAATAAAAACATAGATCATTTATGTTTCATGTGTTTATTTAAAATTTTAAACTAGATTCTATTTCAATTAATATGCTCATTTTACATATTAAAGTAAATGTATGCATTTATACTTATATATATATTATCAATATACATTATATCCTTATAGTAATCAGAATTAGCGGAAACTAATAAAAATTACTTTCAAGTGTTGAAATATTTTAATGAATAAAAAAGATTAAGAAGTTAATAGTCAATTTTTTAAAACACAAATTTATTTACCTTTTTGAGTTAAGACATAATATAAATAAAAATTATTAATGATTGGTGATTATTATGCTCTACAATCCAATATCTAAAATGAAAATTCAAATGCTTGGAGAAGATTGAATGGCGAGTAACCAGGTTAACGCACAGCCTGAATATTTAGGTATGAGTGAGAACTTTTGGACTTATGTTTTGTTTGTGAGCATACTTAGGTGATATTTTTTTAGTTGTTGATGAAGCAAAAAACTATTTGTACGAAGAGTTATGGAAGTTATGTGCTGGACCTTTGTTTGATCTTCCAAAATATGGAGAGAAAGTTTACTATTTTCCTCAAGGACACATTGAAAATGTAAGTTCTTTGTCAATCTCTTTCTATGTTAATTATTTCGTTTTGGTTTATGATATGTAACTTATGGTATTATTTTAGATTGAGTGCTTTTTAGAAGAAGGTTTAGATCAAATAAAGCCACATTTTGATATTTCTTCTAAGCTTCTATGTAATGTTATCGGTGTTCAACTTAAGGTATGTATTTTTATATTCATAATGTTGTTTAAGAGAATTCAAATTAGCTATTTTGGATTCTACCATTACTATTTTTTATATTTTTTAATTTTTAAATTTAGGTGGAAAATGATACAGATGAGATTTATGCAGAAATTACATTGCTACCAGAAATAGCTGTGAGTAACAAAGCTTAACATTGTATTTTTTTTATTTACTAGAATTTTCTTCATATATTCTGTATTAAATAATTTTTTTCTTCTAAAATTATAATTTTCTAGCAAGTTAGAGTCAATGTTCGTAATGACAATCAAGAAAGACCAAACTATCATACTTTTACTAAGATCTTAAATGCATCTGATACAAACTCTATTGGTGGATGCTCTATCAAGAGAAAACATGCCAATGAATGTCTTCCTCCACTGGTACTTCACCAAATGATCTCACATTTGACTCTATTTTAAGTTTGCATATAAATATTTTTTTATTGAATTTCTAGGACATATCTCAGCTAACACCGAGTCAAGAACTAGTCGCAAAAGATTTGAATAACTATGAATGGAAATTTAAACACGTTTTTAGAGGTAATAAATGATTTTTATGCATAATCTTATATTAAACCTTATAATAAGTGAATACTAGTATTCATTTTTCGACAAAAATTCGAGTAGGTAATCCGCGGAGGCATCTTTTCACAACTGGTTGGAATGTGTTCATGGCAGAAAAAAAATTGGTAGCTGGAGACTCTTTTGTATTCCTTAGGTATACATTTTCACCATTTTACATCTCTTTTATTTCTTAGATTTTGGAACTAAATTACTTTCTTGTTCAAGAGGGGACAATGGAGAATCACGAATTGGAATCAGAAGAGCAACAAAACAATATCGCAAGAAAACTTCATCAGTCATATCAACAGAGAATATTTATCATGGAGTAATTGGTTCGATATTGAATGCTATTACTACCAAATGTATGTTCGATGTGTTCTATAGGCCAAGGTAACTATCACCCATTATATTAGTCTATATGATATATCATGGATTAGTTTCTTCAAACAAGTATACTTATATATTGGTTTTTTTGTATAATATTAGATCAAGCCAATTCGTTGTCAACTATGAAAAATTTATAGATGCAGTGAACAATAAATTTCATGTGGGTTCAAAATTTACAATGCGATTTGAGGGTGAAGATTTTACTGAAACAAGGTAAAAAATTGAATACATATATATTATGTTTTTAAAATATGTTTACTAATGTTTTTTTCATTACAAAAAGATACACTGGGACAGTAATAGGACACAAAGATTTTTCTCCCCATTGGAAAAATTTGGAATGGCGAAGTCTAGAAGTAAATAATGTTTTCAAACTTCATTTTTTTGTAAGAATATCAATTTAAAAAATATAATAAATAACATTCTCAATCTTTTTTATTATATAGGTGCAATGGGATGAGCATGCACCAATTCTAAGACCTTCTAAAGTTTCACCATGGGAAATTGAGCATTCAACATCTTCAAATATTCTTCAATCCCTTTTACTCAAGAACAAACGTGCCCGTCAAATTAATGAAACTATTGGTAAAATAAAAAAATATATTAAAATTTTATGCTTATAAATTATTTAAAAAATCTAATTTTGTCTGTTTATAAGATCAACATCAATGAAATTATGGAATCTTTCATTGATTCAAGGTCAAGAAATTGGAGAATCAAGCAAGAGCTCCTCAATCACTAGTTGCAGATTATTTGGAGTTGAACTAACGAGTCACATGGAACCAAATGACCCATATCAAAATAGTGAAAATGTCGAATTGTTTGAAGAAAAAAACCAAACTATAGCATCCCCTAAAAATGTGTGCACCACACAAATCAATTCTACTAGAATCCGGACAAAGGTATGACAAAATAATTCAATTTACAAGAATTTGAGCTTATATTTTATGAATCCATTACAAGAAAACGTAATATTATGTGTTAAGTTTACAAGACAACATCTATTTTTAATTCACAGGTTCATATGAAAGATATAGTTATAGTTAGAGTTTTGGATTTATCAATATTTGATGGATATAATCAACTCATACAAGAACTTGAGAAGCTCTTTGATCTCAAAGGCGAGTTGCAGACTCGTAATCAATGGGAAATAGTTTTTACAGACTATGAAGGAGATATAATACTTCTTGGAGATGATCCATGGCTGTAAGCTCACACATCTCTCCTCTCTTCTTTTTTTATATATATTAATAAGTATATTAATACAAAGTTTTGGGATTTTTATTTAGCGAGTTTTGCAATATGGTGAAGAAAATATTCATATGCTCAAAAGACGAAGTCATAAAAATGAAGCCAGGGAACAAATTCTAAAAAGTATTTGGTTTTTTTTCAGCATATTTTCTCAAATAATGTCGTTTCTATCTTTTTTATTTTTGTGTCAATGTTATTTGTCATTGTCTGTGTCTGTCTATTGTATGTTTCTCTTTATCATATATGAATAAAATAATCATTTTATTGTTGTGCTATACTTTTTTTATTCTCTTTATAATTTAATTTTTGAACATTTGAATATAGTCATTCAATAAATTAAAAATCTGACTCTAATTTTAACATTTAAAAATTTCTCTCATTCAAAATTTTGCAAGAGAAATTTTTTTTTGAAGATCGTATAACATCAAAAATAATTTTTCAAATCAAATATTACAACACTTCAAAAGATTTAGAAGACTCATTATATATTCCAATTAGATATTATCATTATCAAAACCTTCTTCACCTATGAAAATCCATTCCTTCCTTTTTTTTATTCACTATTATGCATATTATAATCCACTCTTAATATAGATTTATCAGAATGACCGGACATTATCATTCTTAGTTTCTCTGGTCTCATATATATCATACTGAAACCCCACTTGACCACCTTATAGTTGATGGATGGTGATAGAGAGTTTTAGCAATAGTTAATTTGTTGAATAGTTAACGTGTTGGTTAATAGTTATAGGTTAGTATATATATATCACATGTGATTTTGACAAACTTCTGATGAAAAATTTTGTATTTTAGTTAACTAATGAATTTACATCGAATTTGCGAGTAATCGTTATTATTTTTGTTAATTGAAAAATTAGAGTTACAATAAATTAACAATTGATATTGTTTTAATAAAAAAATTATAAATTTATCGTAAATCTATTGCTAATTATTAAAGAATTTATGAGGAAATAATTTTTAAAAAATCTAACATTCTTTGCTTATTCGTTGTAAATTAGCACCTTATTTACGAAAAATATCTAATTTTTATGAAAATAATATTTGTTGTAACTTAAAAAGGAATTTTGGAGTCAAATTGTTTTTAACGAATTAACAATAATTGTTTTAAATTCTTCGGTAATTTCTCGCTAGTACATCACTAAAATTGCGATAAAATAAATTTATGGAAAATTTGATTGCAAAAAAATCCCATTACACAGTGTTCTACTACTAATCCAGTTTTCTCTCCAATATTTAGCTAACTCAAACTCTAACTTTATTCCATGGTTTTGTTAGCATAACCATTGAGGTACTTTACACATCCCCAAAAGCATGCTCCAATATAAATTTCTACAAAAGTAAAATTAACATTAGAAACTAACATCAGAAATTGAGATGAGACTAATATTGTGAATTCAAAGTAATTGTATGTAAAATGTGAAACAAAAATTGGAATTTATATCTTTTTTCTAAGTTTTTCAATTATCACACATGTAAATAATGGATACAAAACATTTATAATCCTCAAACCCGATTTTATTAACAATAAAAATATTATTTTTAGTCTTGAAATTTCTAACATTCTTCCAGCTAAATCTAATAGGGTTCCTTTAAAATCTTTTAAGATTTAATTTACTTTACATAAAAAAGTAAGTAATATATAAGTGATATGGATCAATCAACTCACTACAAATTAGTTTTGAATTTAAAATATGTTAAAATTATCATTGAATTTAAGAGACCTTTGAGACAACAAATTTTTTGAAAACATGAGATTGATAGGATCAAGGTTCCCTCTTTTAGACTTATTTTCTTCTCAATGTGGCTTTCATTTTTAAAACAGGATCAGTGGGTAATAAACAAGTTTTTTTTAACTAACATTTAAGCAATTAAAGTGTTTTTTGTCCAAAAATGGATCCAAAAACCACATCTCTTAGGATTTTTAAAAAATTCTTCAAAAAGTGAATAACACAAATCTCAATTACTTTTTTCAAAGCAATCTGCTGGTATCAAAAGAAGATATATTCATCAAGTATACATAGCATTTATGACCATCTCTTTAGAAGAGGAGGATGAACCCTTCTCGTTACCTGACATTATTCAATTTTGTTTGAGTGAGAGAAATTTATTAAATGTGGTGGAAAGAACCTTAAACCCTGATAGCGAAAAGATGTCATCGTTAATTTTAAATATTCTAATGAAATCGCAATTCTACGACCGGATAAGAGGAATTGCTCTCTCTAAAGAAAAATTCCAATTTATCTTTCGATATGAGCATCCTCAAGAAAGGATATATAACTACAATTCGTGGTCTTTAACATTGGAAAGATGAGATAAAATCCTATGTCGGATTATTTTGAGTCCATCTCTATTTGAGTTCAGTTTTGCCACATTCCGATAAACTAATACACCGCAGCTTCGATCACAACAATGGGAGAATTTTCTAAAAAGGTCATTGAGGTGGCCTTCGATCCAGAAAAAGTTGAATTTAGGGATTTTCCGCGAGTTAGTGGGAAAAAGTTGTTGGGAATTCTAAATTGTTTCCATCAACGATCCAAGTAGAGAAATAGGAATTTAGTTAGAGTGAAATCTCATTCTAGAGCTTACCAAAAACTCAAAGAAGAGGTGATAATCTACCTGGGAAACGATTAAGAGAAGAACGATAATCTACTTGGACGTTAGGAATGGTTGACATGTTTCTGCCGGGGAAACGATTAAGAGGAAAGAGAGAATAAAATCTTATTGATAATCCCGTAGTTTTGGCCTGTAGGTCTTTTATAGGACGTTGGTCAACATGTGACCGGTTTAAGAAAATAGAAAAGATAACCCAACCGGACAGACCCAGGTTAGATTTTAAGGAAATTAAAATGGTGAAAAAGAAAAAATAACATGTGGAATCGTGAAGGTAATAGGGATTCATGTTACAATAATTCCCTCTTGAGAAGATCCTTGTCCTCAAGGATGAAAGTTGGGAATTTTGCAATAAGATCTTGGTAAAACTCCCACGTAGCTTGGCCAGGAGGGTCTCTTTTCCATTGGACCAGAACTTTTGTAATAGATATGTTGCGGTACTTTACCATCTTTTTCTCCAGAATAGCTTCAAGTTGTTTTCTTGTGTCGAGGTCCAACCAGAATTAATGTGGCAGACAGGTGTTGTAGAAGGTGGATTGGGGCACAACTTTAGTTGACTAACATGGAAGGCATCATGAATGGTTGCATCATTTGGGAGGTGGAGTTTGTATGCTACTTCGCCCACGGTTTCAATGACTTGGAATGGGCCATAGAATCTTAGAGAGAGAGCTTATGGGGAATATTCCGACTTTTCAAAGAGTGATGTCGATAGGACTGCAGCTTGAGGTATACAAACTCACTGGTTTTGAATTTTCTTGGTGAACGATGAGGATCGATAGCTTTCCACATCCTGTTCTGTGCACGCAGCTGATGGAATTTAAACATAGAAATTATCCCCTCTCGTCTTTGTAGACTACGATCAACGACTGTTGATGAGCTTTCTCCGGGTAAATATGATAGGTGAGTAGGAGGTGGCTGCCTGTAATGACCTCAAAAGGAGTGCTCTTAATTGCGGTGTGGTATATTGTGTTATACCACCACTCGGCTAATGGTAACCATTTGCTCCATGAGTGAGGTGTTTCCGCCGTCACACATCGTAGGTATGTCTCCAGAGTCTTGATAGTGGCCTCAATTTGACCATCCGTTTGAGGATGATAAGTTGTTCAAAATCTCAAATCAACTTCCTACACTCGAAAAAATTCCTTCCATACATCACTCAGAAATGTAGGATTTTTTCACTGACCACATCTTTTGGCATCCCATAGAGTTTAAAAACATGGTCTAGGTAGAGATGGGCTACGTCGAGTGTCGTGTATGGGTGTGATAGTGCCAATAAATGGGCATTCTTACCCAGCCATTCGATGACAACCAAGATGCAGTGCTTGCCGTGAGACGGGGGCAGCCCTTTGATGAAGTCAAGGCTTATGGATTCCCAAACTCCGAGAGGTACATGTAAAGCCTATAGCATATCCGGTTTGGTTGCCAAGTTATATTTGTTCCGCGGACATATACCGCAATTGCG
Organism: Pugionium cornutum; assembly: GCA_018901935.1. NCBI lineage: Eukaryota > Viridiplantae > Streptophyta > Magnoliopsida > Brassicales > Brassicaceae > Pugionium > Pugionium cornutum. The sequence goes on from JAENJI010000486.1 coordinate 25,298, forward strand.
GATGTATTGCTGTATGTCGTGTACCATATGATATTGACATAGGAAAATCAAATAAAACCTATCTTGACCTGCAAGGCAATTGTGAGCACGATAATTCAGTTTGAATAAGAAAGGAAAAGAAAAAAGAGGGAGTTATTATTAATCACATGGTTAAAATGGTTAAATAGCTGTCTTGGGAGAAGAATCAAGGTGAGAAGGACATCTCCATGCTGCACACAGTATTGGTAACCATGTAACCTTGTCATTTAGCCAAGAATAGACACATCAAACGGTCATAAGACCATTGGCAGCTCTTCCCATCTCTTCTCATTGGTTGTTGACAAGCTTCTCCTCTCTTCAAGTTCATCCATAAGTTTAAATTCGTTTTTGTTTTGTGTTCACATTATAAATCCTCTATAAAAGGGCTGTAAAGATTCAATGTATCCATGAAGTATGTTAAGAAGATTGACTTGGAGGATCTCATCAAGGCATATGCCTCTAAACTCTCCGGTATCACACTCTACTCCCATAAATTGCTTGATAAATCGGATCATAAGTTGGTAGTGGATTCGGGTGCTTCTCACCATATGATTAGCAATGCTAGGTTGTTAAAGAACATTGAACCATGTCTAGGACAAGTAACTATAGTTGATGGTAAGGGTATTCCAATTGAAAGAACCGGGAAATTAAAACTATTTCACAAAGAAAGTAATGCTTTCTTTGTACCTAAGTTTAAGTCTAATCTAGTTTCGGTCAAAAGGGCTACTAAAAATCTGAATTGTAATGTTACTTTTGGGCCTAACAATGTTTACTTTTAGGATATTAAGAGTGGTAAGATACTTGGAGGTGGTGGAACTCAAGATGTGCTCTATGTTCTTGAAGACATTCCTCCAAACAATTTTGATTCTTTAGCTTTCAAATCCTGTGTTTTTGCTAATAAAGATGTCTTATGGCATGCTAGATTAGGACATCCTCATGCTCGTGCTTTAAGCTTAATAATTCCTAATGTCTCTTATGATCACTCAGTTTGTGAGGCTTGTATCCTTGGCAAACATTATCGTGTTGTTTTCCCTAAATCGTCTACAATTTATGAGCACTGCTTTGATTTAGTACATTCCGATGTTTGGACCTCACCTTGCATGTCTAGAGATAGGAATAAATATTTTGTGACCTTTATAGATGAGAAATCGAAATATACATGGGTTTACATTACTTCCGTCTAAAGATAGGGTTTATGAGACATTTATAAACTTTCATAATTATGTTACTAATCAATTCAATGCCAAGATTAAAGTGTTAAGATCAGATAATGGAGGGGAATACACAAGTCAAAGGTTCAAAGCTCAGTTAAACAAACATGGAATACTACATCAAACTAGTTGCCCACACACAACACAACAAAATGGAGTTGTTGAAAGGAAGAACCGACACTTAATAGAAGTAGCAAGATCCATGATGTTTCATACCAATGTTCCTAAAAGTTTTTGGGGAGATGCAGTCTTGGTTGCTTTCTACCTCATCAATCGGATTCCAACCAAAGTCTTGAAAGACATATCCCCATTTGAGGTACTCAATAAAACTAAACCCTCCATTGATCATTTACGTGTATTTGGGTGTGTATGTTCCAGAGGATCTAGAAAACAAGTTGGAGGTAAATATCATCAAGTGTATGTTCCTTGGATATTCGACAACACAAAAGGGTTATAAGTATTATGATCCAAGTAACAACAGGACATATGTGTCTAGAGATGTCAAGTTCATAGAAGAACGAAGCTATTATGATCCAAAAGATTGGGAATGATTGAAGGATCTCTCAAGGTCACCTTCTGATTTGGCTACGAGTTTGAAATTTCTCTTGAATCATTTGGGAAATGATGTGCCAAAGGATTCAAGACAAGAAGAAGCAAGAATCCCAAGTAGCTTACAAGATACCCAAGAGAATGAACAAGAGGCGGTAACTCAAGAACCAACTCCAATCCAAGAACAAGCTATGGCCCAAAACCAAGAACAAAACGACTTGGAAGTGGGTATAGAGGAACCTATTCACCAAATGGAAGAGGAAACGGTTGTAGAGGAGGCTACACCACCTGTTAAGCAACTAAGGAGGAGTACTAGACTTATGAAAGACCCATCCAATTGGGTAAACACTGGGATCTTCTACAACAACCAGGCCATGACTCATCCCATACAAACTGTTTGTTCCTTTGACCTCTTGCCATCTAGTCATCAAGCATTACTTGGAAAGATTGAACAAAGTCAGATTCCAAGGACTTATAAAGATGCTAAGAGCAATAAAGAATGGTTAGATGCAGTAAGAGATGAGAAAGGAGTTATGGAAACAAATCATACATGGGATATACAAGAACTTCCCAAAGGCAAGAAGGCTGTGAGTTCCTAGTGGGTGTTCACCATCAAGTATAAGAGAAATGGGGACATAGAAAGGTACAAGGCACGTCTAGTTGCAAAAGGTTTCACTCAGACATATGGAGCGGACTATACTGATACGTTTGCACCAGTGGCTAAGCTACACACTGTAAGAGTTGTTCTTTCACTAGCTACGAATCTGACTTGGGACTTATGGTAAATGGATGTTAAGAACGCATTCATACAAGGAGAACTTGAAAAGTAAGTGTATATGACTCCACCACCAGGCCTTGAAGATCTTTGCAAAGAGGGACATGTTCTAAGACTTAGGAAGGCCATATATGGGTTGAAGTAGTCACCAAGGGCATGGTATCACAAATTAAGCTCCAAACTTACTGATAGAAAATCTCATTCATATCATACTTTTTTCACTCATCAAAACCCCAAAGAATTATGGCGGTCTTGGTTTATGTGGATGACCTGATCATCACAGGAGATGATCAGAAAGAAATTCAGTCCACAAAGGCCTTATTAAACAGATCATTTGACATCAAGGATCTTGGAGAGTTGAAGTACTTCTTGGGTATTGAAGTGTGTCGGTCTTACAAAGGGCTCTTTCTATCCCAAAGAAAGTATGCTTTTGATATGTTGACAGACACGGGAAAGCTTGGGGCTAAACCAGCAAAAACTCCTCTTGAAGATGCTACAAGGTCAACGAAAAAGGGGAGAAATCTGATGAGTTATTTAAGCATGTTTCTCAGTATAGGAGACTAGTTGGGAAGCTGATCTACCTCACCCTCACATGACTAGACTTGCGTTTTGCTGTGAATCAAGTGAGTCAACATATGCAAAAACCTATTGTATATCTTTGGAGCATGGTATAAGGGATCCTTAGATACATCTAAGGATCTCCTGGTCAAGGCATATGGATGGGCAAGAATGGGAACACTAAGATTTTTGGGTATTGTAATGCGGATTGAGCTGGTGATAGGGTGGATAGGAAATCAACCACTGGGTACTACACCTTCATTGGTGGGAACTTAGTCACTTGGAAGACTAAAAAACAGAAAGTGGTATCATGTTCTAGTGCTGAAACAGAATATAGGGCTATGAGGAAGCTGACAAATGAAGTAACTTGGCTCAAAATGCTCTTGAAAGATTTCGGTATTGAAAAACCAGGACAAATTACCTTCCATTGTGATAATCAGGCAGCCATTCACATAGCTTCAAACTTAGTGTTTCACGAGAGGACCAAGCACATAAAGATTGATTGCCATAAGGTTAGGGAGAAAGTTCAAGATGGAACCATTCTACCATGTTATACAAGGAGTGAAGACCAACTAGCTGACAACTTCACAAAGGTAGCAAGTCTCAAAGTTTGCAATAACATCTTTAGCAAACTTGGGCTTGCTGATTTATCACATCCATGAACAAAGGTCCCCTAATCCAAGAGCAACACACTCTTTTTCCCTTATTAAGGTTTTATCCCAAGTGGTTTTCCTTAATAAGGTTTTAAATGAGGTGTTGCCTTGGGTTCTCAAGCTTAAGAATTTATGGTGATTCCAAAGTCTTTTGCTTGAGGGGGAGTATTGACATAGAAAAATCAAATAAAACCTATCTTGACCTACAAGACAAGCGTGAGCACGAAAATTCAGTTTGAATAACAAGGGAAAAGAAAAAGAAGAGAGTTATTATTAACCATATAGTTAAAATGGTTAAATAGCTGCCTTGGGAGAAGAATCAAGGTGACAAGGACATGTCCATTCTGCACACAGTCTTGGTAACCATGTAACCATGTCAATTAGCCAAGAATAGACACACCAAACGGTCATAAGACCGTTGACAGCTCTTCCCCTCTCTTCTCATTGGTTGTTGACAAGCTCCTCCTCTATTCAAGCTCATCCACAAGTTTAAATTCGTTTTTGTTTTGTGTTCACATTATAAATCCTCTATAAAAGGGCTGTAGAGATTCAATGTATAAAAAACTCTTAGGAGATTATTCTCCAGAAGTCTAAGACATTTCTCATCTTCTCATGCTTTTCTTTGAGTTTATGGATTCAATTCTTCATATTTCTCCTCTTTAATCTCAATATTCTTTCATATGATGCCAAAAGAACAACGATTTCACCTGGTGTACTGTCGCGTCTCTATCGGAATGCCCTCCTATTGCCAAATCGTGAAGCCAACGGAGTATAAGCAGCTTGATGGACTCCTTGTTCCCGACAACCAGTTTCTTTGCAACAAAGTTCACCGTTTGTAAACGAGTAAGCTGGATGTGAGGATGAATTCATTTGGATTTCTGAAATCAATGTGCTCAAATGAGGATCTGATTGCCAGAGTAGTTTCAAAGAACCATATAGCCCCTGGTGATCTTGAGAAAGGATGATTTGTAGCAACTACGAACCCGTCATGCGTGAGAGTGCATCGGCTGCAAAATTTTCTTTTCCCTATTTGTATTGGATTTCAAATGTGTAACCCATAAGCTTCGCAAACGACATGTATTGGAAAGGAGTAGAGACTTTATGCTCTATAAAGTATTTCACGTTGCGTTGGTCGGTTTTGATGATAAAAGGCCGGTGAGCTAGATATGCATTCCAAGTTTGAAATACGTGAACGACCACTATTAGCTCATTTTCATAGACTAACAATCCCTGGTGACGTGGGCCAAGAGCCCTGCTGATAAAACATATGGGGTGGTTGTCCTGCATTATAACGGCCCCAATACTAGTGTTAGATGCATCATTTTAAACCACAAATATTTTGATGGAAATCCGGTAAAGCCAAAACAGGAGTGGAAGAAAGCGTATCTTTCAAGAGCTAAAATGCAGAACTTGCATATTCATCCCAGCTAAACCCATCCTTTTAAGCAAAGTAGTAAGTGGTTTGGAAAGAATACTATACCCCTTGATGAACCGGCGATAGTAATTAACCAACCCAAAAAATTTTGCAGCTCCGTTTGTGTGGAAGGAACCGGCCAGGTGGTAATAGCCTTGACTTTTCTAGGGTTCGTGCTAACTCCTTCCAGATATATAAAGTACCCAAGATATTCGATAATAGTAGCACCAAAGTATATTTTGAGGGCTTCAAATGTAGGCGATGTAAGTGGAGGATTGAGAATACCTCGGAAAGGTGTTCGAGATGACCTTCCCGATTAGGGCTGTAAATGAGGATATCATCAAAGAACACCAAAAGAAACTTCTTTGCGATTGACTGAAAAACATGGTTCATCAATCCCTGAAAAGTGCAAGGTGCATTCGTTAGACCGAAAGGCATCCAAGATATTCAAAATTTTCTGAGCGGGTCTTGAATGTTGTTTTATAAACATCCTCAGTTGACATCCGGATTTGGTGAAAACCGCGCATAAATCGAGCTTGGAAAAGAAGCGTGCTCCCCCCCCCATTCATCCAAAAGATCTTGTAGCAGTGGGATTGGGTACTTATCCTTGATGGTTTGTTTATTTAGCATGCGGTAATCGATACATAAACGCCAAGAACCATCTTTCTTTTTGACCAACACAACCGGGGAAGCGTAGGGCTGTAGCTACACTGGATTATGCCTTAAGAAAGCATTTCATGCACCATTTGAACGATAACATCTTTCTGTAAATAAGAGTACCGATAAGGGCACTGATTTACTGGGTTAGAGTCGACTTCTAGAGAATTCGGTGGTTGAAGCCGTCTTGAAATGGTGGAAGATCTTCCGGTTCTGCAAAAATATCATCATAACTATGCAAAAGGGAGAGTAGTGCTGGATTGTCACTAAGAGTAGTGTTTTCCGCGGTAATGTGGGATAACAGGGACGCCGGCATGAGATCCATGTGAGGTTGGGTATCAAGAACCTCTTGAACTTGTAAAAGAGCGAATTGTGGTTCATTAACCATGAGCGTGTTTAGACTGCTTCCTTTAACAACCTTACAACCTGATTTGGTGACGCCAGTAAGACATGTTTCAGACCTACAATGGTGAACTCTATTCCCCGGTTCGAGAAATCCCACCAAATAGATCCGAGTGTTTTGAGCCACTGAACTCCCAACACCGCAACAATTTAGGGTGCGAATTTTGGTAGAGAAGGTGTAACCTTAGATGAAGTCATTGAGATTTCTGAAATCAATGTTCCCAAATTAGGATCCGATTGCCATAGTAGTTTCAAAGAACCATATAGCCCCTGGTGACCTTGAGAAACGGTGATTTGTAGCAACTGCGAACCTGTCATGCGTGAGAGTATATCGGCTGCAAAATTTTATTTTCCCTATTTGTATTGGATTTTAAATGTGTAACCCATAAGCTTCGCAAGCCACATGTGTTGGAAAGGAGTAGAGACTTTATGCTCCATAAAGTATTTCAGGCTGCGTTGGTCGGTTTTGATGATAAAAGGCCGGTGAGCTAGATATGCATTCCAAGTTTGAAATACGTGAACGACCGCTATTAGCTCCATTTCATAGACTGACAATCCCTGGTGACCTGGGCCAAGAGTCCGTCGGATAAAACATATGAGGTGGTTGTCCTGCATTATAACAGCCCCAATACCGGTGTTAGATGCATCATTTTAAACCACAAATATTTTGATAGAAATCCAGTAAAGTCAAAACAGGAATGGAAGAAAGCGTATCTTTCAAGAGCTAAAATGCAGAACCTGCATATTCATCCCAGCTAAACCCATCCTTTTAAGCAAAGTAGTAAGTGTTTTGGAAATAATACTATATCCCTTGATGAACCGGCGATAGTAATTAGCCAATCCAAAAAACTTTGCAGCTCCTTTTGCGTGGAAGGAACCGGCTAGGTGGTAATAGCCGTGATTTTTCTAGGGTTCGTGCTAACTCCTTCCAGAGATATAAAGTACCCAAGATATTCGATAACAGTAGCACCAAAGTGCATTTTGAGGGCTTCAAATGTAGGCGATGTAAGCGGAGGATTGAGAATACCTCGCCGAGGTGTTGGAGATGACTTTCCTGATCAGAACTGTAAACGAAGATATCGTCAAAGAACAGCAAAAGAAACTTCCTTGAGATTGACTGAAAAACATGATTCATCAATCCCTAAAAAGTGCAAGGTGCATTCGTTATACCAAAAGGCATCCCAGATATTCAAAATTTTCTGAGTGGGTCTTGAATTCCGCTTTATAGACATCCTTAGTTGACATCCGAATTTGGTGAAAACTCTCGCATAAATCGAGCTGGGAAACGAAGCGTGCCCCCTCCCCTCCAATTCATCCAAAAGATCATGTAGCAGTGTGGGACTGGATACTTATCCTTGATGGTTTATATATTCATCCCGCGGTAATCGACGCATAGACGCCAAGAACCATCTTTCTTTTTGACCAGCACATCGGGGAAAGCGTAGTGCTGGAGTTACACTGGATTATGCCTTGAGAAAGCATTTCATGCACCATTTGATCAATAACATCTTTCTGTAAAGAAGAGTACCAATAAGGGCACTGATTTATTGTGTTAGAGTCAATTTCTAGAGGATTCGGTGGTTGAAGCCGTCTTAAATGGTGGAAGATTTTCCGGTTCTGCAAAAAGATCATCATAATTATGCAAAAGGGAGAGCAGTGCTGGATCGTCACTAATAGTAGTGTTTCCCGTGGTAATGTGGGATAACAGGGACGTTGGCATGAGATCCATGTGAGGTTGAGTATCGAGAATTTCTTGAACTTGTAAAAGAGCGAATTGTGGTTCATTAACCATGAGATTGTTGAGACCGCTTTCTTTAACAACCTTACAACCTGATTTGGTGATACCGTTAAGACATGTTTCAGACCTTCAATGGTGAACTCCATTTCCAGGTTCGAGAAATCCCACCAAATAGGTCCGAGCATTGTGAGCCATTGAACTCCCAACACCAAATCGCAGCAGTCTAGTGGTAGGGTGCGAATTGTGGTAGAGAAGGTGTAACCTTGGAGCTTCCATGTGAAGTTATGGCAGCGGTACTTTGACAACATTGTGCTCCCATTAGCTACAGTAACTGGCATTGGTTTGATTTCTTCCAATGGGCAACCAAGCTCGTTAGCAATGTTCCAATCTAGGAAGTTGTGAGTACTCTCGGGGTCAATGAAATGTAGAGCTTACGTTTGCCATATTGTCCGAGTACTTGCATAAAATTAAACGTGGTGCATCCGTTGAGTGCATTAACAGAGATTTTCGATGTATTGATGTTAGATTTGGGACCATCGATCTCTACAGGTGTGTCGAATTTCTTTGCTTCATTGAGCTCTTTGGCATCGGAGTGGCCTCGTCATCTTCCTCGGTTTCCATGACAAAGATTTGAGATCTTTTGTATTTTAGATGATGACCGGGAGAATACGGCTCATCACAAAATATGCAAAGACCCTTTGCTCTCCTGCATTTCTTGGTAAGAGAATTTATTGGGTGTAGTGTTTAGTGTGACTTTGTTTGGGTGGATGTTTCGGGGCTGAATGTTTAGAGTAGTTTGAGGGGGTTGGGAGAATAGGTGTTGTGTTTGTGGCTGGATATTTGTAGTTGGGTGTGGGGTTTCAGGGAACATTGGAATATGGAATGAAGGGAGCTTAGGGAGGCTGTTTAGGCTGGTGCAGTAGGGAGGATTCATGGAGTTTGGCTATACGGGCGGCCTAAGATATGGATGAAACATCAAACTGCTGGGTATGTAAGGCTGTTCATGTTGGTAAGGAAAATGCTGAGGGCGTGAGGAGCAGGGAGAGAGAGAGCCTGGTCAGAGCACATTCGAATTTATCCAAGTAAACTTCAACCGGATCGCTCCCCTTTTTCAAGCTTACAAGTTCTGACAGAGGATCATCATACAAGGCTCGAAACCATGCCGATATTGCGACAATATATTCTGGCCAGGAAGGAAAAACTCTATACCGTTCATTGATGAAGTTGTCATATCGTTAGAGTGATTTTCCTTCTAGGTGTAGAGAGGCGAGCTGAACCTTTAGTTCCAGTGGAGTGCTGTCGAACAAGAAAAACTGTTCGCATCTATAGATCCACTCGTGAAGCATCGTGCCATCGAAGACCGAGAACCCAATCTTTGTGAGGCGTGTAGTCATTCCATTAGGTAGCAAGGGTCCTCCATTAGGTGTTACAACCCTCCCAGTAACCTCGCGCTTGAGAGCTGAAAAATCAAGTGGGTCAGGTGGCTTATTTGTGTGGTGTAGCGTGTGAAGTGCTACAGATCCTGAAGGGCCTACTTTTGGTGAGCCAACCAAACTTTCGGGTACGACAGAATGCTGTGAGAAGAACCTCGCCATCATGGCTCTCATCTCTGCGAGCTGCGCACCCAAGTCTAAACGAAGGGCCTCCGTGCGTTGGTTTTGCTCCTGTGTTTGTTTTGCGAGCTCTTCAGTCTGCTTCAACTGTAGGTTCCTAATATCCTCCCGTTGCCTATTGACGTCGATCAAAGATTGAGCTCTAGTATCCATGTTGGGTAATAGAGATTTTCTTTGTCCAAGAGCGTGAAGGGAGCTTTGATACCAATGAAACATGAATTTAGTTAGAGTGAAATCCCGTTCAGAGCTTACCAAAAACTCAAGGAAGAGGTGATAATCGATCTGGGAAACGATTAAGGGAAGAACGATCGTTTCTGAGAATAGAAAATCAGAAAAGATGATCCAAGAGGAACGTACAACACAACAAGAGGAAAGAGAGAATAAAATCTTATTGGTAATCCCATAGTACTGGCCTGCATGCCTTTTATAGGACGTTAGCAACGGTCGACACATGACCGGTTTAAGAAAATAGAAAAGATAACCCAACCGGACAGACCCAGGTTTGGTTTTAAGGAATTTAAAATGGTGAAGAAGAGAAAATAACATGTGGAATCGTGAAGGTAACAGGGATTCCTGTTACAAGCATGTAGAGGTTTGAGTGCACGGAAACTTGAGGATTTTGCTCAATTTGATCGTGAGGTATCAAACTTTCTTTCTTAGTCCCAGAATTCATAGAATATTTCAGGTGTGTTTAGTGATGATTTCTACGAATTTGGATCTTATGAGTAGCTCCAAAGAAGATGAGATAGAGAAAAAACCTTACAAAAGTATAAGGAAACCTCTTCAAAGGCAAGTTGATGATCCATCAGTAAACTTAATTCTTAAATTAGAGGTGAAATCGGAATCGCTTGTAAAATGAAAAACAATCAAAGTTTCAGAAAGTTCTCGCAAATCCGCTCGGTGTAGCACATACACGGTGGTCCTATAAGTGGGATCATCGACCTTCTAATGAGCCTTCTATTTTGGAATTGTCAAGGCTTGGAACAATTTCAAGACTTGACAAATCATTGTCTCAAGGAATTAAGTAAAAAAATTTATCGAAGATGTTGTTCTTGATAGGCTATTTTTTTTTATGTGTACCGTGTCAGTCTAATAGGATTCCTTTAAAATCCATTAAGATTTAATTTACATTACACAAAAACTAAGTAATATATAAGTGATATGGATCAAGTTTTGAATTTAAGATATGTGAAAATTATCATAGGATTTAAGGAAGTTTGAGACAAAAATTATTTTTGAAAAGCTGAGATTGATAGGATCAAGTTTTCCTCTTTTAGACTTATTTTCTTCTCTTTACCTTAATTTTTAAAACAGGATTAGTGGGTAATAAAAAAGTTTTTTAACTAAGATCTAATCAAGCGTATTTTTTAGGATTTTCGCAAAATTCTTCAAAGAAAGTGAATAACACGATTAAAAATAGGAAAATCCAAATGTTGGAGATGATCCAAAATGATAACCCAACAAGAGACGAACTCGGCCCAAGAGTTTTGAGCAGTTCAAAAATGAGCATTAAGGAGGAAATTAATCCTCAAGGAAATAGGTCGAGAACGATTCACTAAAAAATAGGTTACACCCTCAGTGCAAATGCAATATAGGTGAACCGATATAAGAAAATAGATGAAAGCTGAGTAGCAGTCCAAAGAAGTAATGCCATTAGAACAAGAACAGTGATCGTAAACGCGAAACACAAGAATAAAGTAATTTCTACATAGAAATTATTTGGAAAATATAAAATGAAGATAATTACAAAAATCCAAAAAGGGAATGATGAGGTCGGTTTATCCCCCTATATCTGAGCTAAGAAAATATTATTATTTCGACTGTAACTATCCTCATGGGACATGAGAAATGTATAATGAAAGAAAAAAACATGAGTCAATATTATTTTTGAAGATTTTTCAAAAAATTACTAAAAACTTTAAATGATGTTAAATACATATTTAGAAAACACATATCAAATAAGAATTGAAATATAATTAGGAAAAAGAAAAAAAAATTGCTATAGTATTGAATTTTTTATGGAGACAATGAAAATGATCATATTTTAAAAATAAAAAATTTATAAACCAAATATAAGATAAATTATATTATGTTCTTTGAGAAAAATTTGAAAATATTTAAAATGCTCAAATAATAATAATAATAATAATAATACATGTTTTAAAATATATCAAATCATGTGTAACATTCAAATATGTTTTAGAATTAATCCTCACGCAAATGTTTTCAGTGAAAAGATAAACTTTTGATGTTTTATAAATTATGTGAAATCATTCTATAATATTAGATGAATTAAATATATCAAATAAAAGCGTAAATAATATCACATATAGTTTTAATAAATATTTTTGATCATAGAGGTTTTTTTAGTAAATAAAATTAGAAATAATATTCGAAAAATAGATTGATTGACCAAGTTAACATGAGATCAAAGGTTAACACAATGTACCGGACATGCAAAACAATTTTAGATGATGACAGAGTCTTCTAACCTCTATGAAACTCATTCCTTCTTTCTACTTGGAGTTATTAGCAAAAGAACTCAAAAGCAAAGATCAGTGGTCTTAATATGTTCGACCAGACCACGTCTAATCAAAATGACATTGATATTTAAAGCTTAAACCTTGGAAATTTACACTTAAGAAGAGTGCTTACCTTCTGTTAACGATGTTTAATATTTTGCTAACGATATTTACTATTTAGTTTCGGTTTGATTTATTCGGTTCGGATTATTTATCCAAAACTAAGTTTTCTTTTAATGAATAAAATTAGAAATAATATTCAAAAAAAATCGATTGATTGAATATGTCAACATGAGATCAAAAGTTAACAATGTACTAGACATGGATATGTTTCACTAATATTTTCTCTGTTCTCCCATGAAACATCTTTTATTTGTCTTTTCCACTTTCCACCAAAACTCATTGCCAAAAATTTCCCATGCCACATTTGATAAATATCATATATGGATCTCGTTGTATGGGTCAAGGGAACCAAATATATTCTACTGGAATTAGATAAAGGAATCAGAGTTGGCATGATATATGCATATGAAAGTGTCAGATAAACGAGGATAAAATGCAAAGAAGATATAGAAAATAATGCAAGAACAATTTTAGATGATGACGGACAAGGAAAACTATTTTTTTTTGTTTTTCTATATTTTAGTTATTAATTATAAACAATATATTGAACTTAATACTATTAAAAGTAATTACAATAACAATAATTGTATAAACATTTTTCAAAGTGGTATAGACTGAGATTTTAAAGTTTAAACCTCAAAGATTTGTAGTTAAGAAGAGTGTTTACCTTTTGTTAACAACGTTTAATATTCAGTTAATGATATTTATTACTCCGTTAATAATAATGATAGCGCATAAGTAAAGATTTACTTTGATGGTTTATAATGTTAATTATTCTAGTTTGGGATTTAAAGTTTAAGTGTAAAACTTTTGAAGTTTAAACCGTTAGTCACTCTCACTTTATAAACAATTATACCAGTTTTTCTATTATTTCTGCATAACATTTAAAGTGTATATTTATTTGTGAGCATTAACAAAAAAGATTATCAATTTCTCTAACTGGATGAAATTATTTACAAATTTATGAAAATATCTAAAACAATTTTCTTAAAATAATTAACTTTGTAAAATAAGAGAATACATAAAAAAAGTCTATATTAAAATACATCAAATTCATTTGAATATTGAAAAAAACTAGCCACTCATCAAACATAATGACTGTATCAATTATATATAACTGAATTGAAAATCCTGATAAACAATTCCCTACAAAAATATAGTTGATTTTCTACGAATGAAAAAGCCAAAAAAAATCTATCTTTTTTTTTGCTTCAAAGAAAATCACATAATGTTTAAGGTAGGATATGAAATGATAATTTTTATTTACAATTTTCTATCCTTTTTGTCAACATATTGAATTTAAATTAAACAACTTTTGCAGTTTCTAAAAAATTATTATTTGATGGTATAACTTTTATTTTGGCAGTGTTATTAAGATTTATAGTCAAAATTGTAAATTTTAAGAACATTAAATATAGAATATTGGTTCTGCTTTACCTATAAATACATGCGTTATTAGAGTTTTTACAAACCAAAATAAATGAACAACATTTGAAGATAAAAAGGCAAATTCGAGTAGATTTCAAGAAGTTCTAATCAATTCATCAGAAGAAGTACTATGATATTTATTTTATTTTATACGTACTCATCTTTTTACTGTTTTAGAATGCATTACATATATATTTATATATTTTACTATTTATATAAACATTTTAAGAGGAAAAAACTTTAATATCCATATTAAACTTGTTTGTTAAGATTTTTTTTCGAAATTCATGTATGGTTTTCTTACAAAATATATAAATCGTGAAAGAACTAGAATAAGTTGTTTCACTTACAAAATATTAATCAAAAACATATAGTAAAATTTTTGAAATATAATAAATATTTCTAAAACAAGATCATTTATAGTGTTTGAAAAAGAAGGGCGATTTGCAAAAATGACCTAAAACATTTATCCAATTACAAGTTTAACCCTCTTAAACTTATTTTGCAAAACTAACATTTTATTTTTTTTATCCTTCAACAATAATTATATTTATAACTTTTGCCATTAACTTATAATTAATTGTTTTTAAAAAATATAAAAAGACCATTATGAACAAAATATTGCAAAAATGTCACCTATTTTATTGCACACAACCACCATTATCATGATTGTTATAAGCTCTTAATGTCATTGACACACCCACCATTTAGCTCTATATATTCTTTCATCAAATCCATTCATCTCAACTTCGTTAATGTTCTCATACATTTTCTTCCATTTTCTCTTCTCACACTATTTTCAAAAGCTATCAACTTTGCAAAAGATCATCACTATCCATTGAAACAAGATTATGGAAGTCTATATCGGTCATCCTTGAAGTCGCTGAGCTTAAAAATCAAGATCCAAAGTTAGTTTTCGTTTTTTGGATATGATTTTCTTGTTCCAAATCATCGATTTCTCGAGATGTCTGCTTTGTATTTCATTATCAAAGTACACTTTTCGAGAAGTCTGCTTTGTATTTCATTATCAAAGCAGATTTCTTGATAAGTCAGCTCTGTCAATTAAAAAAACTGTTTTGATGACAAAAAATGGTTAGTTTTCTGCAATTGACCATGAATTATTTTCAAAGCAAACTTCTCGGCAAGTCTGCATTGATCAAAATAAATTTCGCACATTTCTCGATAAATCTATTTTGATCAAAATAAATCTCGCAGACTTTTTGAAAAGTCTGCTTTAATGACAAAAACGTTTATTTTGGCCAAAGCAAAGTTCTCGAGAAATCTACTTTAGAAAGAATTCATGGTCAATTGGAGAAAACTAATATTTTTTTCACCAAAGCATACTTTTCGAGAAGGCTACGAGATTTATTCCGATCAAAGCAAACTTCTCGAGAAGTCTGCTTTGGAAAAAATTCATGGTCAATTGCAGAAAACTAACCTTTTTGTTACCAAAGAGATTTTTCCCGATAAAGCATACTTCTCCTTGAAAAAATACTTGTTCAATTACAAATTTTCCTTTTTTGGTTATCAAAACAGTTTTTTTTTCCGACGAAGCAGACTTCTCGAGAAGTCTGCTTCACAAAAACACTTGGTCAATTAAAAAAATTTCTTTTTTTGTCATCAAAGAGGTTTTTTTTCTACAAATCACACTTCTCAAGAAGTCTGCTTTGGGAAAACACTTGGTCAATTGCAAAATTTTCTTTTTTTGTCATAAAAGCGGTTTTTTGTCGAGAAATGTGCTTTGGAAAAACAGTTGGTCAATTGCAAAGTTTTATTTTTTTTGTCGTCAAATCCGTTTTGTTCCTCGATAAAGCAGATTTTTCGAGAAGTCTGCTTTGTCGATGAAATACGAAATACACTTTTAGAGAAGTCTGCTTTTTAAATAAAATACAAAGCAGACTTCTCGAGAATTTTACTTTGTAAATGAAATACAAAGCAACTAATATATCTACGATGATCTAATAAAACTTATTAGTTGTATTGCACATAATGGTCCAAATATTTGTTGTCTATGGAGAGTGGAATATGATAGAGGAATGAATTTTTTATGTGGATAATCAAGGAGCACTACAAGAAAACTGCCAATTTGCGACTGCGATTTGCGACTACATACGTGGTCACAATTTTTGCGACCACATTTGCCACGGTTTAGCGACTAATTTGCGTCTACGGCGAAGTAGTCATAAATTGGTCGCAAAAATATGACCAATAAGTGTAGTCGCATGTTGGTCACAATACGCAACCAATTAGCGATTGCTATGCGACTGACCTTGGTAGTCGCTAATCAATCGCAAAATAGCGACTATTTAGCGACTACATATGGAAAATCAGTTGGTAGTCGCTTATTGGTCGCTAAAAATGCGACCAATTTGTGACTACGTTCTGTAGTGGCTCTACAGTCACAAAGTGGTGGCAAAGTGCCAACATAAAAAACATGTGCATGTTAGGTATAACGACATTTAAGCGACTACATTACTGTAGTCGCAAAGTAGTGGCAAATCAGTGGAAAATAGTAGCAAAGTAGTGGCAAAATGTTGTATATATATGCACCATCCCATTCTCTCATTTGTAAAATCGAAGGAAAAAATTTATTTAAAACATGTGGGGAAATTATAACAATTCGAGAGATTGGATGTACAGAAGAATTGATAATGAAACAAGAAATATATCGGCGGAATTTGCACAAGGCATGGAGCAGTTCATGAATTTTGCAAATAGTCAACCTATAGCTCAAAGTAGCGGAGGTAAGTTTTTCTGTCCTTGTATTAATTGCAAAAATGATAAATTTATTCCGGGATGGAAAATATGGAGTCATCTATATAGTCGAGGATTTATGCCAAATTATTATATTTGGTATAAACATGGAGAATAGCTGAATGTTCATTTAGGGACGAGTACTAGTCGGGGTGATGTACAAAGAAACCAAGGGGGTACGCGTGGTTGTACTAGTGATGAAAGAATTGGTATATCTGGTAATAGATATGTTGAAATGGCGACGGATGCATTTTGTGAGACAATGACTGATGATCATCAGTACTATAATCAAAACGAAGAAAATTATAATTATAATGAAGAAGAACGGCCTAATGAAGAAGCACAAAAATTTTACAACATGTTAGAAGCTGCAAAAAATCCATTGTATGATGGTTGTCATGAAGGGTACTCACAGTTATCTTTAGCTGCTCGGTTTATGAACATCAAGTGTGATTTTAATTTACCAGAAAAATGTATGGATTCTTGGGTGGAGCTGCTTACAGAATATTTACCCGAGGAGAATCAGGCAACGGGTTCATATTATGAAACCAAAAAATTGATGCGAAATTTAGGCCTCCCGTTTTATACAATTGACATGTGTGTTCAAAATTGTATGATCTTCTGGAAAGAAGATGAGAAATGGGAAAAATGCAAATTTTACGATTCCCTCTAGTATAAGCCAAGCGAGGGCAGGACGAGAATACTTTTGAGTCGTATGTGGTTACCTATAGGTGATAGACTTAAAAGAATATATCAAAGCGAGAAAACCACAGAGGCAATGAGGTGGCACGCAGAGCATGAAGCAGAAGACGGAAAAATGAGTCATCCATCTGATGCTGCAGAGTGGAAAAATTTTCAATATCTACATCCTAGATTTGCTGCTGAATCTCGAAACGTTTATCTTGGCTTATGTACTGATGGGTTCAACCCATTTGGGATATCTCGTAATCATTCATTATGGGTGATTATCACTCCATTTAATTTGCCACCAGATATGTGTACGAAAAAAAAAGTATTTGTTTCTAACTATTTTGAATTCGGAGCCAAATCATCCGCGTGCTAGTCTGGACATATTCCTCCGACCTTTGATTGATGAGTCGAAAGAATTATGGTCTACGGGATTTGATGCATACGATGTATCGTTGAACCAAAATTTCAATCTAAAAGCCGTGTTACTTTGGACGATAAGCGATTTTCTCGCTTATGGAATGTTGTCAGGATGGACAACGCATGGAAGGCTGGCCTGTCCAATTTGTATGGATGATACGAAGGCATTTCAATTACCAAATGGGAGAAAGACGTGTTGGTTTGATTGTCATAGAAGGTTTCTTCCTAATGGTCACCCGTTATAGAAAAATAAAACAAATTTTTTAAAAGGGAAGCAGGCTTTGAATGACTATCCTCCACAATCATTGACAGGAGAACAAGTTTTATACGAGCGAATAAAAACTATCAATCCTTTAAAAACATCTGAGTGCGGCGGAAACGGTCATGAAAGTAAAGAAGAAGGTTATGGCAGCTAGCATAATTGACACAAAGAAAGTATATTTTGGGAGTTGCCGTACTGGACGGATCTTAATCTTCGACATAATCTTGATGTGATGCATATAGAGAAGAATTTCTTCGATAACATCATTAATACTGTTATGAATGTGAAAGAGAAATCAAAAGATACAGTTAAGTCAAGGTTGGATATTGCGAAGTTTTGCTCTTGAAAAGAGTTGCATGTGGATGGTCGGGGTAATGCTCCATTTCCTATATTTCGATTGACCCAAAAAGCAAAAGAACGCTTATTGGAATGTATAAAAAATGATGTCAAATTTCCGGATGGCTATGCGGCAGATTTAGCAAATTGTGTAGATATGGATGGACGAAAGTTGTCGGGCATGAAAAGCCATGACTACCATGTTTTTATGGAAAGATTTCTCCCTTTTATATTTGCAGAACTTTTACCACGGAACGTTCATCTAGCATTATCAGGTAAATATAGTAATAAATATATTTTTAATTGGAAATACGTAAATTAATAATAAATGCCTTAACTAATTAATTGTCGATGGTAATTAATATATATATAGGGATTAGAGACTTTTTCCGTGATTTATGCTCCAGATCATTACAACAAAACCGTGGCCGAATTCTGAAGGAAAACATAGTCATAATTTTGTGCAATTTGGAAAAGATCTTTCCGCCTTAATTTTTCGACGTCATGGAGCATCTTCTTGTACATCTACCATACGAAGCTGAACTTGGTGGACATGTGCAATATAGGTGGATGTATCCATTTGAAAGGTTTTTAAAAAACTAAAAAACAAGGCGAAGAACAAACGATATGCTGCAGGGTAGATTGTTGAATCATATGTGAATGATGAGATATCTTACTTCTCGGAACATTACTTTGCTGCGCACATACGCACGAAAAACAGGTAACCTAAATTAATTGTTATGTTTATGAATTAATTATTTTATTATATATGAATGTAAGTAATATAATATATATAAACAAGTCTACAAGATTCGATGAAGGTGACGTGCCTGTATATCCGGATCCCGGAGTACTGGATATATTTACGCACATGGGTCGTCCAAGTGGTAAATATAAAGAAATATGGCTCTCTGAAAAAAAAATATAAATATGCACATACATATGTATTATGGAATTGTGAATATTTTCGGCCACTAGAGAGGTATATGAAAACAATTAATTGCATTTATTACATTTCAGTTCATTGTATTAAGAAATATATATTAATTTTTAATATTTACTGTTGTAGCATGTTTGAAAATCATATTCGAGGACATTTCATCGAAAAGAGAGGAAGAGTTCCACATATGAGTTAGGAATTATGTATGTTTAATTAATTATTTGACATGTATATTATATTTTATTTATTAATTTGGAAATACTAATTAAGTTTAATTTTTGATATATGATCATAGGTCAATTCATGTACTTCCACAGATTCACGTGTCTTTTTATATGAGCTCAAGAATTAGTTCAAGGTCCGATGAATAAAGCGTCCACTGGGCCGATGTATTTTACAAGAGGTTATATGTTCCACACGAAGAAACATGGACATAGGAGAAAGACATGTAACTACGGTATTTGTGTGAAGGGGGACAATTACTCAGAGGCATCTGATGAAGCTGATTTCTACGGGATTTTAACAGATATCATTCAACTTGAGTATGTCGGACTCGTAAATTTGAAGATCACGCTTTTTAAATGTGAATGGTACGATCCTATACCCTTGAAAGGTACTCGGAAGTCGGAAAAGGCGTCGTTGATGTCTTATCATCGGGAAAATACTACAAATACGAACCATTTATTCTCGGTATGTATTTGTTAATAATTTATTATATAATTAATTTTGTTAAAAATATATAACTAATTTATATTTGAATACTTATGATGTATGAGCATCTCAAGCATATCAAGTTTGTTATATTTCCTATCCGCATAATAAATCATCATCAAAACAAACATGGCTTAATGTTTTGAAAGTTAATCCAAGATCAAACATTTTGGGGAAATACAAAAACAAAGACGAGATCGGCCTCTTGTAACAAGAAAATGATGAAGAGGTAATGCTTGTTAAAGAGATAGAAGTAGATCGGTTGGTCGATAGAGTTAACCATACGGAAGAAATTCATTTCGATATCAGAGATGCAGAACTAGAAGATGAATTTCAATGTAATATTTCATCTTCAGATGATGACGAGAACGAAGAAATGTAATAAATATAGTTATGCTATTATGTATTTTGTACATATGATTTTTATATAATTCAATGCTTATAAAATAACCATATAAATGTGATTTTTTTCCAGTAATTGTGACTGATTTGCCAACACTTTGCCACTGCATTGGTAATGTGGTGGCATTTTAGTCACAAAAATTAAACGTGATTGCAAATCAGTCGCAATTACTGGAAAAATTTCAAAATTTAGGGTTTAGGGTATTATTTGTTACTGATTTGCCACTATATTGCCACTACATTGGCAATGTGGTGGTATTTCAGTCACAATTAATACATGTGGTAGCAAATCAATCGCAATTGTGCGACTAATTTGCGACTACGTGTAATAAATTCAATATATGTAACTGTGGTCGCAAATCAGTCGCACAATTTGCGACTGATTTGCGACCACCTGTTATGTTTTCGAGAATTACAATAGTGGTCGCACATCAGTCGCAAATTTGCGACTGATTTGCGACTACTTCATTAAATTCAAATTTTGCCACTGATTTGCGACCACGTACGTGGTTGCAAAAAAAACTATAAATACTCGAAGGTTTTCCCTCATTTTTTACAATTCACTCAAAACTTCTCAATCAAAATCCTCTCTAAACACATTCTAAACACAAATCATTTAGAAAAAATGGCAAGTAGCGGTAGGTCGTTGAGAGGTCGTGGAAGACGATCTATCGCAATCGTCTTCCGGCCGTGGAACCTCTTCGGCCTCCTCGAACCCTTCACCATCCGCTAATAGAGCGGCATCCCGCCTCCCTCCGCAATATACATTTACCCCTCACTCCGTTCCTGAAACCCAAACAGCTCCACGGTTTCAGGAATCGGATGAACATGAGGATGAAGAAATTCCCGACTGTAAAACGGGAACGGAGGAACAAACTATCACTCTTGATAGTTTGTTACAAACTTTGGGACGCGAGCAGTATTTGACAGTGCTGTCTCCACAAGCTGTACCAAATACAATGTGGTAATAATTTTTTTAATTTTTTAATTTTTTTAATAAATATTTATTATAATTTTAATAATATAAAATTAAAATTTCTCTATATAATTGAAATATTATGTTTGAACGTGATAACGGGGCTATTACCCGTCAAATTGCAAAAAATTTGAAAAATAAATTGGACGGCTCGTACTATAGTTGGACCGTCGTACCTGCTGAGAGACAGGAAAAATATTTTATAGAGTTTGCGGTAAGGAATTTTATTTTTTTAAAAATTATTTAAAAATATTTAAACAAATTTTAATATTTAAAATATTATTATGAAGCAATCGTACACCTGGGATCATGTGATCACCCCGGTGGTACGAAAAGAGTTTGAGGCCATCTACGTAAGACGGATGAAAGGGAGGGTGAGCACGGTTAATACAACCGGCAAACGTCCCCGATGGATTTCCCCAAGTCTGTACAAAATTATGACATACTATTGGGGAACAGAAACGTTTACCGAGAGGAGTACCAAATCCTCTCATAACCGCAACTCCGCTCGGGATGGTCTTGGCCCATACAAACATTTGTCGGGCCAAAAATCCTACATTTAGGTCCAACATAGATTGTTGGGCGAAATGTAGAGCCAAATGTAGAGCTTACGTTTGACATATTGTCCGAGTACCCACATACAATTAAACGTGGTGCATCCGTTGAGCGCATTAACAGAGATTGTTGATATATTGATGTTAGATTTGGGACCATAGATCTCTACGAGTGTGTCGAGTATCTTTGCCTCATTGATATCTTCGGCATCCGAGGTGGCCTCGTCATCTTTCTCGGTTTCCATGACAAAGATTTGAGATCTTTTGGGTTTTAGATGATGATCGGGAGAATACGGCTCATCAAAAAACATGCAAAGAACCTCTGCTCTCCGCTCTTGCATTTCTTGGTAAGAGAATTTCTTGGGTGTGGTGTTTGGTGTGGTTTTTTGGGTGGAAGTTTTGGGGCTGTAGGTTTAGAGTAGTTTGTGGGGGTTGGGAGAATAGGTGTTGTGTTTGTGGCTGAATATTTGTAGCTGGATGTTGGGGTTCTTGGGAGATTAGAATATGGAATGAAGGGAGCTCACGGAGGCTGTTTAGGCTGGTTAAGTAGGGAGGATTCATGGAGTTTGGCTATACGGGCGGCCTCGGATATGGATGAAACATTGAACTGCTGGATGTGTAAGGCTAGGTGGGTGTTCATGTTGGTAAGGAAAATGCTGAGGACGTGAAGAGCTGGGAGAGAGAGCCTGGTCAGAGCACATTCGAATTTATCCAAGTAAACTTCAACCGGATCGCTCCCCTGTTTCAAGCTTATAAGTTCTGACAGAGGATCATCATACAAGCCTAAAAACCATGCCGATGTTGTGACAATATATTCTGGCCAGGAAGGAAAAACTATGTACCGTTCATTGATGAAGTTGTGGTGTCATTAGAGTGCGTTTCCTTCTGGTTGTAGAGAGCCGAGCCAAACCTTTAGTTCCGGTGGAGTGTTGTCGAGCAAGAAGAAATACTCGAATTTATAGATCCACTCATGAAGCATTGTGATCAAAGACCGAGAACCCAATCTTCGTGAGGCGTGTAGTCATTCCATTAGGTAGCAAGGGTCTTCCATTAGGCGTACAACCCTCCCAGTAACCTCGCGCTTGGGAGCTGACAAATCAGGTGGGTTAGGTGGCTTATTTGTGTGGTGTAGCATGTTAAGTGCTACAGATCCTGAAGGGCCTACTTTTGGTGAGCCACCCAAACTTTCGGGTACGGCAGAAGGGTGCGAGAAGAACCTCGTCATCATGGCTCTCATCTCTGCGAGCTGTGCACCCAAGTCTGAACAAAGGGCCTCCGTGCGTTGATTATGCTCCTGTGTTTGTTTTGCGAGCTCTTCAGTATGCTTCAACTGTAGGTTCCTCATCTCCTCTAGTTGCTTATTGACGTTGATCAAAAATTGAGCTCTAGTATTCATGGCGGGTAATAGAGATTTTTTTTGTCCAAGAGCGTGAAGGGAGCTCTGATACCAATGAAACATGAATTTAGTTAGAGAGAAATGCCGTTCCAAAGCTTACAAAAACTCAAGGGAGAGGTGATAATCGACCTGGGAAACGATTCAGGGAAGAACGATCGTTTCTGAAAATAGAAAATCAGAAAAGATGATCTTGGAGGAACGTACAACACAATGAGAGGAAAGAGAGAATAAAATCTTATTGATAATCCTGTAGTACTAGCATGCAGGTCTTTTATAGGATGTTAGCAACGGTCAACATGTGATCGATTTAAGAAAATAAAAAAGATAACCCAACCGGACAGTGCCAGGTTTGGTTTTATGGAAATTAAAATGGTGAAGAAGAGAAAATAACATGTGGAATTGTGAAGGTAACATGGATTCTTGTTACAAGCAAGTAGAGGTTTGCATGCATGGAAACTTGAGGATTTTGCTCAATCTGATCGTGAGGTATCAAACTTTCTTTCTTAGTCCTAGAATCCATAGAATATTTCAGGTGTTTTTAGTGATGGTTTCTACGAATTTGGCTCTTATGGGTAGCTCCAAAGAAGCCGAGACAGAGAAAAAACCTTACAAAAGTATAAGGAAACCTATTCAAAGGCAAGTTGATGATCCATTAGTGAACTTAATTCTTAAATTAGAGGTGAAATCGAGATCGCTTGTAAAATGAAAAGCAATCAAAGTTTCAGAAAGTTATCGCAAATCCGCGCGGTGTAGCACGTACACGGTGGTCCTCTAAGTGGGATCATCAACCTTCTAATGAGCCTTTTATGTTGGAATTGTCAAGGCTTGGAACAATTTCAAGACTTGACAAATCATTGTCTCAAGGAAATAAGTAAAAATTTTTTATCAAAGATGTTGTTCTTGATGGAAATGAAAAGCAAAAGAGATGTGGTAGTATATATTCAAGAATGGTTAGGCTATATTAATTTTTTATGGTTAATCTCATAGGTAGTAGTGGAGGATTGACTTTATTTTGAAAAATAGTATGTAAGTAGAGTTCAAGTTTGTAGATAAGAATGTGCTTGACTTATGTGTATAGTTTCAGTCTAATAGGATTCCTTTAAAGTCCATTAAGATTTAATTTACTTTACACAAAAACTAAGTAAAAAATATATGTGATCAAGTTTTGAATTTAAAATATGTGAAAATTATCATAGGATTTAAAGAAGTTTGAGACAAAAATTTTTTTTGAAAAGCTCAGATTCATAGGATCAAGCTTTCTTCTTTTAGACTTATTTTCTTCTCAATGTAGCTTCATTTTTAAATCAGGATCAGTGGGTAATAAACAACTTTTTTAACTAAGATCTAAACAAGCGTATTTCTTAGAATTTTTGCCAAAATTTTCAAAGAAAGTGAATAACACAACTCCCAGTTGCTTTTTTGAAAGGAATCTGCCGGTAGCAAAAGGAAAAATCTTCATCACTTTCAATCAAGATGTCGTCAAGTAGACACAGAGCGTTTTCCATCTCTTTAGAAAAGGAGGATGAACCCTTATCATTACCAAAGCTTAGTGGCCGACGAGCAGGAGTAGAACAAGTGACAAAAAAAATTTCCTAGAAACTAAAAGTCACTTGATGATTAAAATAGAAAAACCTAAATGTTGGAGATGATCCAAAATGAGAACCCAAAAAGAAACGAACTCGGCCCAAGAGTTTTGAGGAGTTCGAAAATGAGAATTAAGGAAAAAACCAATATTTAAGAGAATAGGTCAAGAACGATTCATTAAAAAATAGGCTACACCCTCTGTGCAAATGCAAACATAGGTGACCCGATATAAAAAAATGGATGAAAGCTGTGTAGCATTCCAAAAAAGCAATGTCATTAGAACAAGAACAGTGATAGTGATCGTAAACGCGAAATACAAGAATAAAATAATTTCTACATAAAAATTGTTTGGAAAGTATAAAATGAAGACAATCACAAAAATCCAAAAAAAGGGAATGATGACTTTATTTTAGGAGCAATAAAGGGGGATCGAGGTCGGTTCATCCTCCTATATCTGAGCAAAGAAAATATTATTATTTCGATTGTAACTATCATCATGGGACACGAGAGATATATAATAAAGGAAAAAAATGTGAGTTAATATTATTTTATAAGATTTTTCAAAAATTTAATAAAAACTTTAAATGGTGTTAGATACATATTTAGAGAACAAGTATCAAATAAAAATTGAAATATAATTAGGAAAAAGAAAAACATAATATTACTATAGTGTTGAATTTTTATGGAGACTATGAAAATGATCATATTTTAAAAATAAAAACTTATAAATCAAATGTAAGATAAATTATATTACGTTCTTTGAGAAAATTTGAAAATATTTAAAATACTCAAATAATAATAATAATAATAATAATAATAATAATAATAATAATAATAATAGTAATAATAATAATAATAATAATTATTATTATTATTATAATTATAATAATAGTACATGTTTTAAAATATATCAAACCATGTGTAACATTTAAATATGTTTTAGAATTAATCCTCACGAAAATTGTTTTTATTATAAGATAAACTTTTGATTGTTTTTATAAATTATATGACATTTATAATATTAGATGACTTAAATATATCAAATAAAAGCGTAAATATTATTACATATAGTTTTCATAAATATCTTTGATTATAGAGGTTTTCTTTTAGTAAATAAAATTAGAAATAATATTCGAAAAATAGATTGATTGACCATGTCAACATGAGATCAAAGGTTAATACAATGTACGGGACATGCAAGAATAATTTTAGATGATGACATAGTCTTCTAAAAAAATGTTTTTTGTTTTCTTGTTTTCTTGCTCCTTTGGGCCCTATGCAACTCTTTCCTTCTTTCTAGCTCGGTTATTAGCCAAAAAATTCAAAAGCAAAGGTCAGCGGTCCTAATATGTTCGACCAGACCACGTCTAATCAAAATGACATTGATATTTAAATCTTAAACCTTGGAAGTTTGCACTTAAGAAGAGTGTTTACCTTCTGTTAATGATGTTTAATATTTTGTTAATAATATTTACTATTCAGTTTTGATTCAGTTCATTCCGTTCAGATTATTTGTGCAGAACTAAATTTTCTTTTAGTATATAAAATTAGAAATAATATTCAAAAAATCGATTGATTGAATATGTCAACATGAGATCAAAGGTTAACAATGTATTGGACATGGGTATGTTTCACTAATATTTTCTCTATTCTCCCATGAAACATCTTTTATTTGTCTTTTTTACTTTCCACCACAATTAATCATCGCCAAAATTTTCCCATGCCACATTTGATAAAATATCATATATGGATCTTGTTGTATGGATCAAGGAAACCAAATATATTTTATTGGAATTCGATAAAGAAATCAGAGTCAGTATGATATATGCATATGAAAGTGTCACATAAACGAGGATACAATGCAAAGAAGATATAGACAATAATGCAAAAACAATTTTAGATAGTGACCGAGTCTTCCAAGGAAAATTATTTTTTTCTTGTTTTTCTATATTTTAGTTATTAATTATAAACAATATGTTGAATTAATAATATTAATAGTAATTACAATAACAATAATTGTATAAATGTCTTTCAAAGTGGTATACATTGACATTTTAAATTTTAAACCTCAAAGATTTGTAGTTAAAAAGAGTGTTTACCTTTTGTTAATAACATTTAATATTCCGTTAATGATATTTATTGTTCCGTTAATAATAATGATACCCCATAAGTAAAGATTTATTTTGATGGTTTCTAATGTTAATTATTCTAGTTTGAGATTTAAAGTGTAAGTGTAAAACTTAAACATTAGTCACTCTCACTTTATAAACAATTATACAAATTTTCTATTATTTCTCCATAACATTTAAATTGTATGTTTTTTTGTGAGCATTAACAAAAAAGATTATTAATTTCTCTAACATGATTAAATTATTTACAAATATGTTTTTATGAAAATATCTAAAACAATTTTCTTAAGATTTCTAACTTTCTAAAATAAGAGAATACATAAAAAAAAATTATCTTAAAATACATCAAATTCATTTGAATATCAATTATGCATAACCGAATTCAAAATCATGATAGTCAATTCTCTAAAACAATATAGCTCACTTTCTGCGAATGAAGAACCGAAAGATTTTATCTTTTTCTGTTTTAAGAAAAATTATATAATTTTTAAGGTGGGATATGAAGTGATAACTTTTTATTTACAACTTTTTATTTTTTGTTAACATATTGAAACAAAATAAAAGAACTTTTACAATTTTTTAAAAATTATTATTTGGCCGTATAACTTTTATTTTGGTAGTGTTATTAAGATTTATAGTCAAAATTATAAATTTTAAGAACATTAAATGTAGAATGCCAGTTCTGCTTTACCTATAAATACATGCGTATCGTATAAGAGTTTTTAAAAACTAAACTAAATGAACACCGTTTGAAGATAAAATAAATAAATTCAAGTAGTTTTCAAGAATTTCTAACCAATTCATCAGAAAAGGTATTATGATATTTATTTTATTTTATACCTACTTATCTTTTTACTGTTTTAGAAAGCATAACATAGTTATTTGTATATTTTACTATTTATATAAACATTTTAAACAGAAAAAACTTTAATATCCATATTAAACTTGTTTGTTGAGATTTGTATTTCGAACTTGTATGGTTTTCTTACAAAATATATAAATCCTTAAAGAACTTGAATAAGTTGTTTCAGTTACAAAATATTAATCAAAAACATATAGTAAAATTTTTGAAATAAATATTTTTAAAACAAGATCATTTATAGTGTTTGAAAAAGAAGGGCGATTTGCAAAAATGACCTCAAACATTTGTCCATTTGCAAGTTTAATTCTTTTAAACTTATTTTTGCAAAACTAACATTGTATCTATTTTTTTATCATTCAACAATAATTTTATTTATAACTTTTGCCATTACCTTATAATTAATTTTATTTTAAATATACAAAAACCATTATGAACAAACGTTTCTAAAATATTTTGAAAATATCATATTTTCATTGCACACAACCACCATTGCACACAACCACTATTGCCCACAACCACCATTTTCGTAGTTGTTAAGAGGTCTTAGTGCAATTGACACACCCACCATTTAGCTCTATTCATTCATCAAATCCATTCATCTCAACCTCTTTCATTTTCTCATACATTTTCTTCCAATTTCTCTCCTCACACTATCTTCAAAAGCTCACAACTTTGCAAAACATCATCACTATCCGTTAAAACACCCCTGCTGGAAGTTTATATCGGTTATCTTTGAAGTCACTCAGCTTAAAATTCAAGATCCAAAGTTAGTTTTCGTGTTTTGGCTATGATTTTTTTGTTCTAGATCATAAACTTCTCAAAAAGTCTCCTTTGTATTTCATTATAAAAGCAGAATTCTCGAAAAGTCTACTTTTTATTTCATTATCAAAGCAGATTTCTTGAAAAGTTGGCTCCATCAATAAAAAAACTGTTTTGATGACAAAATATTAGTTTTCTGCAATTGACCATGAATGTTTTCCAAAGTAGACTTCTCGGAAAGTATACTTTGATCGGAATAAATCTTGCAGACTTTTCGAGAAGTTTGCTTTGGAAAAAAATCATGGTCAATTGAAGAAAACTAATATTTTTGTCACAAAAGCAGTTTTTTCCGACAAATTACACTTTTCGAGAAGTTTGCTTTGAAAAAACCACTTGGTCAATTACAAATTTTTCTTTTTTTGTTATCAAAACGGTTTTTTTTACGAAACAGACTTGTCGAGAAGTTTGCTTCAGAAAAACACTTGGTCAATGACAAATCTTTTTTTTTGTCATCAAAGCGGTTTTTAGCAGACTTCTCGAGATTTGCTTTGGAAAACACTTGGTCAATTGCAAATTTTTCTTTTTGTCATAAAAGCAGTTTTTTATCGAGAAGTTTGCTTTGGAAAAACACTTGCTCAATTGCAAATTTTTCATTTTTTGTCATCAAATCAGTTTTTTTCCTCGATAAAACAGATTTTTCGAGAAGTATGTTTTGTCAGTGAAATACGAAGCAGGCATTGGAGAAGTCTGCTTTGTAAGTGAAATACAAAGAAGACTTTTTGAGAAGTCTACTTTGTAAAAGAAATACAAATCATGTAATATATCTACGATGATCTAGTAAAATTCATTAGTTGTGATGCACATAATGGTCCAAATATTTGTTGTATATGGAGAGTAGAATATGATAGAGGCATGAATTTTTTATGTGGATAATCAAAGAGGAGGAATAACATTTGTAGTTAACGTTGTCTTTTAATGGAATTGTTAAAACATATATTTAGTTTTGGAGATCATAAATTTATTGTTTTTCATTCAATTCTCTTGCTTTTTCTTGTTATTAAGAAGTATGCACTAAGTTTTTAAATGTATATAAAAGTGCTTATGAAATTTTATAATAATATTTGTGTTTTAAAATAGTTATCATTTTGTAATTTTATAAGTATACAAAATACTAATTAGAAAAACATCAAAATAGATAATAAAATATAGAAAATACAACAATATTTGTATTGTTTTCAATTTTTAAAAATTATTTAAAATACAAAGCAATTTACTGAAGTCTACACAATATTGTTTGAAGTCTGCAATAACTGACTGAAGTTCCATATGATTTGACCTGAACAGATTGGTAGGTAATTGATATACAACTAAAAGCTTACGGTAAGTTTCCAAGAGTTGATTAAAAATTAACTGACAAGGTGTAGTGATGGAAGATAGTGATAGGTACAATAAAGTCTACAAAATCTAATTTAAATATGAAAAAAACACAAACAAAGTTTGTAATTAGTAATAAAATCTGCAAGTGAAGTTTGCAACTTGTAATAAAGTTTGCATGTGAAGTGTACAACTTGTAATAAATTTTGTCTGTTTAGGTCGTGCAAAACCATCATTTCAAAACTAATGCGAAACTGCTAAAATCTCAAAAAAAAACAAACATAAATCTCAAAACAACAATTCACAATCTTAAAACAAACCATTGAAAACCTTAAAACCACCATCTAAAACGTTTAAAAACGTGATATGAAGTCATCAACTAAAATCTGCAGCTTGTGATGAAGTATGCAACACGAATAATCATCTATTCAAAAAAAATGTCAAACTCAAAAACGTACGAAAAAAAAATTTAAAACAACAAAAAAAACTTTAAACCACCATAAATCTCTAACATCTTTTGAAAAATTAAAAAAAACCATCTAAAATTTAAAAACCATTAAATATCAGTTAAAAAACCACGAAAACAACAAACTTACTTTTTGTATATCTCTTAACTACGTTTTCCAGGTATACAACAAGAGAAGATGAGAAATAAGATAAGAATATAGGAAAAAAGATTAAGACACAACAAAAACAACAAAAATCTCTAAAACCACGAAAAACTTTAAAACTACTAAAAACAACAAACATACGTTTATAGATCTTTTGACTTTCTTTTCTAGATCTACAACAATAGAAGATGTGAAAGAAGATGTAAACAACAAAAATATTCTAAAACCACACAGACAAAACTATATAAACAAAAAAATTTACATTTTTCATATCTCATGATTTTTTTCCGGATCTTCAAAATAAACAAGATGAGCAAGAACATGAGAAGAAAAGAAGAAAAAAAAGAGGGGAACTAAAGAGAGAAGAGGAGAAGATTTACCTTGTAGTAATTTTTTGGAGGATGCAGACTCTCATTTTTTTTTAGAAATGAAATTATGGTAAAATTTTATGGTTACCTTTTTATATACGAAGGGTAAAATTTGGTTAGGTTAAAAATTAAGAATTTGGTTATGTTAAATTTAAGTTACGATTTTTTCAATTTTCCGTTTGTGTATACTTCCAGAGAAGTATGGTTTGTATATGAAACAGAAAGTAGAACTCCTGAGAACTCTGCTTAGTACATGTTGGTAAGGTTAAATTAAAATTTTGGTTTGGTGAAATTTTAATTTAACTGAAGCGAATTTCCAAAGCATACTTCACGAGAAGTCTGTTTTGTATTTTCGTTCCAAAGTAGACTTCCCGATAAGTCTGCTTTCTAAATTTCGATAAGGTTAAATTGAAATTTTGGTTTGATGAATTTCTTGGTTTTTGCAGACTTCTGGAGAAGTCTGCTTTGAAGATTTGATACGATACCGGTTGGTTAAATTTTGGTTTGTGTAGACTTCTCGAAAAGTCTCCACAACCTTGAACTCTAAATTGAACGAAACCGGTTTAGTTGAATATAATTTCTGATTTGTACATACTTCTCGGAAAGGCTGCTTTGTTAAATCTATGGCAGATTTTTCGAGAAGTATGTGGAACCCTAAACTCTAAATAATAATCTTCACTAAATATGCAAATTTTTTATAAAAAAAATGGATGAATATGGTAAAGATATGTAAGGAAATGCATAACTCATACAATTTTTCATTAAAAATTTGTAAATCTAAATTTTCAAATTTATCACATGATATTTCAAATTCTAACATGAATTTCCTACACAAACATCAATTATTAACCCACAACACATAATAACAAAAATTAACAAACATTTGATACCATTAGATCGAATCTAATATTCTTATATTTGAATTGGTTATAACTTTTATTTGCCTTTGATATGTATATAAATTGTGTTAATAACAGTTTAAAAAAAATTATATCTTTCATGATTTTTATTTGATTTATATAATTTATTAACAAAGCAGGGTTTTCAAAAAGTCTACTTTGGTAAGCAGAAACAAAGCATACTTCTTGAGAATTTTGTTTTGTATTTGGCTGACAAAACACATTTCTCAAGAACTGTACGGGTTTTTTGTTTACAAATCAGATTTGTTGAGAAGTGTGCTTTGTTTCTGATTACCAAAACAGACTTCTTGAAAAATCTACTTTGATCCCAATAAAGCACGCAGCGTAGGGACTAAAATATAATTGATATTTTTACATTATTTTAGTCAAAAGTAGTGTTTTGTAATTTTCTTACCATCATGGGTTAGTTTTGCAAAAAAAAATTCATAGAGGTTAAACTTGCATTTGGAAACAAGTTTTAGGTCATTTTTAGCAATTCTCTATTATTTTATTCAAAAATTATAATTATCTATTTAACAATTATCCTTCAAATTATTAAAATTTTAACATAATTTCGATTAGAATTACACTTATTTAAATAATTAAAAATTAATAACTGTTTTCTTCACTCCCACTAACTCACATATAATTGACCACTACCCTCATAATAATTACTTTCAATTACCAATTTTATAATTATTTATCCAGCAATTAAACCTTTAAATTATTAAACATTCAACATAATTTTAGTCAATTAGATTTGCACTCTTTTTTTGTCACTAGACCACAACGGGCCGACACAATAGCCCAATATCTTCATACGAAGATTTAGCACCCTCCTACGAGGGACGGTGGAGTCGAATTCCACACCCCTGTGATGGACGTAGATGTGGTATAACCACTAGACCACTTACTCCTTCCGATTTACATTTATTTAAAAAAATTAAAAGTTAATAACTGTTTTATTTACACCACTAACTCATATGTTACTGGCCACTATCCTCATAATAATGACTTTCATTTACTAAAATCATAAAACACCAACTTTTATATCGGTCACAAATCTTGCACACAATTCCTAAAAGCTAATCATGACATAAAACAATTCTTACTCCGCTTCTCACCCTCATATATTTCACCCTTTTCGACGATTTTGATAGAGATTTTTGCAATGTATAAATATTGATCATACTTATTCTTTTTTTGTGAAGCCTAGAATTTTAACAAATACAAAACACTCATGGGTTTAAAAATGCTACTATATGACAGAAAGATATGTTTGTGAAGCTTACTTTTCTTCTTTCTTCGATTTCTTTTTTATACTTTCTCATTTTCATTTTTTTAATTTCTCTTATTCTATTTTTATTCTATTATATACAAAATTGATATATAACACACTGTATTTTCTTTTTGTTTAATTTTTTTTGATTACTTATAAATATTATATTTTAGTTCTATAATAAATAACTTCCGAATTTAGTTTTTTTCCTCATCAAGAGAAATATGTGTGTTTTAAGATTTTTTCCAATGTGTTTTTCTGTTTTTATTTTAAAATATATTGTAGTTTTATATAATATATTATTCTATTTTTTAAAATCACTGTATATCTGATTTAAAAATATACAATCCAATGCAGCACAATGATTCATTTCGGCATTTTTCAGTTTGAACATATTTTGAATGCTAACTCATTTTAAAAGTTAAAAAATTTATGGTCAATACGGGTAAAAAGTTAGTGTTTCTAAACTTTTCTAAAACTTGCTAAAATATTTAGAAATTTATGATTCACTTACGAAAAATTGCTAAAAAATTGGTGTTTGTAAAAGTTTCTAGAAATTTTAGTACGTTTAATGAATCAAATTTCTAATAAATAGATTTTTGCAACTCCACCAACCATAAAAATGGTATATGATTCATCGACCAAAAAAAATAATGAAAAAACATAATCCCATGCAGTACAAGGATTCATTTCGGTAAAAATATTGATTCGAACATATTTTGAAGGCTAACTCAGTTTACAAGCTAAAACAATTTCTGGTCAATACGTGGTAAAAAGTTCTACAAAGTCACCGATTATAAAAGTAAATCACTCGGGTAAAAGATAAAGGTTTCAGTGACTAAAAAAATAAAGATATTTTAAAATTAAATAGTTAAAAACAATAATTAAATACAATAATGAAAAATATAATCCGCGTGTACCGCGCGGACTATCACCTAGTACTATTAATAGTAATTACAATAACAATACTTGTATAAATTTCTTTTAATGTGGTATACACTGACGTTTTAAAATTTAAACCTCAAAGATTTGCACTTAAAAAGCGTGTTTGTTTACCATTTGTTAATGATAGTGCGTAAGTAAATATTTACTTTGATGGTTTATGAGGGTTTATAATGTTAATTATTCTAGTTTGGGATTTAAACTGTAAGCGTAAATTTTTTGAGATTCAAACGTCAGTCACTCTGACTTTATAAACAATTATATGAATTTTCTATTATTTCTCCACAACATTTAAAGTGTATGTTTTATTTTTCTGAGGATTAACAAAAAATTTGATTAGTTTCTCTAACTGGATGAAATTATTTACAAATATTTTTTTATAAAAAAATATCTAAACAATTTTTTTAAAGATTTTTAACTTGATAAAATAAGAGAAAATAGAAAAAAATAAAAAAAAATCTATCTTAAAATCCATCAAATTCATTTGAATATATGAGAAAATAGGCATTCACCAAAGATAATGACTTTACCAATTATTCATAACCGAATTCAAAATCTTGATAATCAATTCCCTAAAAAATATAGTTGACTTTCTGCAAATGAAGAAGCGAACGATTCTATCTTTATCGGTTTTAAGGAAAATCATATAATGTTTAAGGTGGAATATGAAATGATAACGTTTTATTTACAACTGTCTATATTTTTTTGTTAACATAATGAATCGAAAGTAAAGAACTTTCGCTATTTCTCAGAAATTATTATTTGACCATATAACCTTTATTTTGGTATTGTTATTAAGATTTATAGTCAAAAGTGTAAATTTTAAAAACATTAAATGTAAAATTTTGGTTCCGCTTTACCTATAAATACATGCATGTCGTAAAAATTTTACAAAACAAAAATAAATGAACACCGTTTGAAGATAAAAAGGCAAATTCGAGTAGTTTTCAAGAATTTCTAATCAATTCATAAGAAAAGGTATTATGATATTTATCTTATTTTATGCATACTCATCTTTTTACTGTTTTTGAATCCATAACATAGATATTTATATATTTTACTATTTATATAAACGTTTTAAGCGGAAAAAACTTTAATATCTAGATTAAACTTGTTTGTTGAGATTTGTTTTTTGAAATTCATGTATGGTTTTCTTATAAAATATATAAGCCCTTAACAAACTAAAATAAGTTATTTCACTTAAAAAATATTAATCAAAAATCTATGGTAAAATTTTTGAAATAATAATTATTTATAAGACTTGTTTATAGTGTTTATAGTGTTTTAAAAAGAATTGTTATTCACTTTTTTCTCAAAGTACATTAGTTTTTGGCATATTTATTTATTAATTAACAATATATAAATTGTAAGGTTATCATAAAATTTTTGTAATCTTTTATTGTATTTCCTTTGTTATAAATGCAATCACTACGTTCAATTGTCAAGTGTGAGTCTCTTTTGGATTTCATTTTATCTGAAAATATAATTTAAAAAATTTAAATAAAAACATAGATCATTTATGTTTCATGTGTTTATTTAAAATTTTAAACTAGATTCTATTTCAATTAAAATGCTCATTTTACATATTAAAGTAAATGTATGCATTTATACTTATATATATTATCAATATACATTACATCCTTATTGTAATCAGAATTAGCGGAAACTAATAAAAATTACTTTCAAGTGTTGAAATATTTTAATGAATAAAAAAAGATTAAGAAGTTAATAGTCAATTTTTTAAACACAAATTTATTTACCTTTTTGAGTTAGGACATCATATAAATAAAATTTATTAATGATTGGTGATTATTATGTTCTACAATCCAATATCTAAAATGGAAATTCAAATGCTTGGAGAAGATTGAATGGCGAGTAACCAGGTTAACGCACAACCTGAATATTTAGGTATGAGTGAGAACTTTTGGACTTATGTTTTGTTTGTGAGCATACTTAGGTGATATTTTTTTAGTTGTTGATGAAGCAAATAACTATTTGTACGAAGAGTTATGGAAGTTATGTGCTGGACCTTTGTTTGATCTTCCAAAATATGGAGAGAAAGTTTACTATTTTCCTCAAGGACACATTGAAAATGTAAGTTCTTTGTCAATCTCTTTCTATGTTAATTATTCCGTTTTGGTTTGTGATATGTAACTTATGGTATTATTTTAGATTGAGTGCTTTTTAGAAGAAGGTTTAGATCAAATAAAGCCACATTTTGATATTCCTTCTAAGCTTCTATGTAATGTTATCGGTGTTCAACTTAAGGTATGTATTTTTATATTCATAATGTTGTTTAAGAGAATTCAAATTAGATATTTTGGATTCTACCATTACTATTTGTTATATTTTTAATTTTTGAATTTAGGTGGAAAATGATACAGATGAGATTTATGCAGAAATTACATTGCTACCAGAAATAGCTGTGAGTAACAAAGCTTAAAATTGTATTTTTTTTAATTTACTAGAACTTTCTTCATATATTCTGTATTAAATAATTTTTTCTTCTAAAATTATAATTTTCCAGCAAGTTAGAGTCAATGTTCGTAATGACAATCAAGAAAGACCAAACTATCATACTTTTACTAAGATCTTAACTGCATCTGATACAAACTCTCATGGTGGATGCTCTATCAAGAGAAAACATGCCAATGAATGTCTTCCTCCACTGGTACTTCACCAAATGATCTCACATTTGACTCTATTTTAAGTTTGCATATAAATATTTTTTCTATTGAATTTCTAGGACATGTCTCAGCTAACACCGAGTCAAGAACTAGTCGCTAAAGATTTGAATAACTATGAATGGAAATTTAAACATGTTTTTAGAGGTAAGAAATGATTTTTTATCTCTAATCTTATATTAAACCTTATAATAAGTGAATACTAGTATTCATTTTTCGACAAAAATTCGAGTAGGTAATCCGCGGAGGCATCTTTTCACAACTGGTTGGAATGTGTTCATGGCAGAAAAAAAATTGGTAGCTGGAGACTCTTTTGTATTCCTTAGGTATACATTTTCACCATTTTACATCTCTTTTATTTCTTAGATTTTGGAACTAAAGTACTTTCTTGTTCAAGAGGGGAGAATGGAGAATCACGAATTGGAATCAGAAGAGCAACAAAACAATATTGCAAGAAAACTTTATCAGTCATATCAACAGAGAATATTTATCATGGAGTAATTGGTTCGATATTGAATGCTATTACTACGAAATGTATGTTCGATGTGTTCTATAGGCCAAGGTAACTATCACCCATTATATTAGTCTATATGATATATCATGGATTAGTTTTTTCAAACAAGTATACTTATATATTGGTTTTCTTGTATAATATTAGATCAAGCCAATTCGTTGTCAACTATGAAAAATTTATAGATGCAGTGAACAACAAATTTCATGTGGGTTCAAAGTTTACAATGCGATTTGATGGTAAAGATTTTACTGAAACAAGGTAAAAAATTGAATACATATATATTATGTTTTTAAAATATGTTTACTAATGTTTTTTTCATTACAAAAAGATACACTGGAACAGTAATAGGACACAAAGATTTTTCTCCCCATTGGAAAAATTCGGAATGGCGAAGTCTAGAAGTAAATAATGTTTTCAAACTTCATTTTTTTGTAAGAATATCAATTTAAAAAATATAATAAATAACATTCTCAATCTTTTTTATTATATAGGTGCAATGGGATGAGCATGCACCAATTCTAAGACCTTCTAAAGTTTCACCATGGGAAATTGAGCATTCAACATCTTCAAATATTCCTCAATCCATTTTACTCAAGAACAAAAGTGCCCATCAAATTAATGAAATTATTGGTAAAATAAAAAAATTATATTAAAATTTAATGCTTATAAATTATTTAAAAAACTAATTTTGTTTGTTTATAGGATCAACATCAATGAAATTATGGAATCCTTCATTGATTCAAGGTCAAGAAATTGGAGAATCAAGCAAGAGCTCCTCAATCACTAGTTGCAGATTATTTGGAGTTGATATAACGAGTCACATGGAACCAAATGACCCATATCAAAATAGTGAAAATGTCGAATTTTTTGAAGAAAAAAACCAAACTATAGCATCCCCTAAAAATGTGTGCACCACACAAATCAATTCTACTAGAATCCAGACAAAGGTATGACAAAATCATTCAATTTACAAGAATTTGAGCTTATATTTTATGAATCCATTACAAGAAAACGTAATATTATGTGTTAAGTTTACAAGACAACATCTATTTTTAATTCATAGGTTCATATGAAAGATATAGCTATAGTTAGAGTTTTGGATTTATCAATATTTGATGGATATAATCAACTCATACAAGAACTTGAGAAGCTCTTTGATCTCAAAGGCGAATTGCAGACTTGTAATCAATGGGAAATAGTTTTTACAGACTGTGAAGGAGATATAATGCTTCTTGGAGATGATCCATGGCCGTAAGTTCACACATCTCTCCTCTCTTTCTTTTTTTATATATTAATAAGTATATTAATACAAAGTTTTGGGATTTTTATTTAGCGAGTTTTGCAATATGGTGAAGAAAATATTCATATGCTCAAAAGAGGAAGTCATAAAAATGAAGCCAGGGAACAAATTCTAAAAAGTATTTGGTTTTTTCAGCATATTTTCTCAATAATGTCGTTTCTATCTTTTTTATTTTTGTGTCAATGTTGTTTATCGGTGTATGTTTCTCTTTATCATATATGAATAAAATAATCATTTTGTTGTGGTGCTATACTTTTTTTTATTCTCCTTATAATTTAATTTTTGAACATTTGAATATAGTCATTCAATAAATTAAAAATCCGACTCTAATTTTAACATTTAAAAATTTCTCTCATTCAAAATTTTACAAGAGAAATTTTTTTTTGAAGATCGTATAACATCAAAAATAATTTTTCAAATCAAATATTACAACACTTCAAAAGATTTAGAAGACTCATTATGTATTCCAATTAAATAGGAAATTTAGTTATATTCTAGAACAAGTGTGAGTTTTCTTGATGGACCTCATTATCATTATCAAAACCTTCTTCACCTATGAAAATCCATTCCTTCCTTTTTTTTTATTCACCATTATGCATATTATAATCCATTCTTAATATAGATTTATCATAATTGACCGGACATTATCATTCTTAGTTTCTCCGGTCTCATATATATCATACTGAAACCCCACTTGACCACCTTATAGTTGATGGATAGTGATAGAGAATTTTAGCAATAGTTAACTTGTTGAATAGTTAATGTGTTGGTTAATAGTTATAGGTTAGTATATATATATCACATGTGATTTTGACAAACTTCCGATGCAAGATTTTGTATTTTAGTTAACTAATGAATTTACATTGAATTTGCGAGTAATCGTTATTATTATTTTTAATTGAAAAACTAAAGTTACAATAAATTAACAATTGATATTGTTTTAATAAAAATAATTATAAATTCATCGTAAATCTATTGCTAATTATCAAAGAATTTATGAGGAAATACTTTTTAAAAAATCTAATATTCTTTGCTTATTCGTTGTACATTAGCACCATATTTACGAAAAATATCTAATTTTTATGAAAAATAATATTTGTTGTAACTTAAAAAGGAATTTTGGAGTCAAATTGTTTTTTTAACGAATTAACAATAATTTTTTTAAATTTTTCGGTAATTTCTCGCTAGTACATCACTAAAATTGCGATAAAATAAATTTATGGAAAATTTGGTTGCAAAAAGAGTCCATTACACAGTGTTCTACTACTAATCCAGTTTTCTCTCCAATATTTAGCTAACTCAAACTCTATCTTTATTCCATAGTTTTGTTAGCATAACCATTGACGTACTTTACCCATCCCGGAAAGCATGCTCCAATATAAATTTCTACAAAAGTAAAATTAACATTAGAAACTGACATCAGAAATTGAGATGAGACTAATATTGTGAATTCAAAGTAATCATATGTAAAATGTGAAACAAAAATTGGAGTTAATATCTTTTTTCTAAGTTTTTCAATTATCACACATGTAAATAATAGATACAAAACATTTATAATCCTCAAATACGATTTTATTAGCAATAGAAATATTATTTTTAGTCTTGAAATTTCTAGCATTCTTCCAGCTAAATCTAATAGGGTTCCTTTAAAATCTTTTAAGATTTAATTTACTTTACATAAAAAACTAAGTAATATATAAGTGATATGGATCAATCAACTCATTATAAATTTGTTTTTGAATTTAAAATATGTTAAAATTATCATAGAATTTAAGAGACGTTTGAGACAACAAAATTTTTGAAAACATGAGATTGATAGGATCAAGGTTCTCTCTTTTACACTTATTTTCTTCTCAATGTGGCTTTCATTTTTAAAACAGGATCAGTGTGTAATAAACAATTTTTTTTAACTAACATCTAAGCAATTAAAGTGTTTTTTGTCCTAAAATAGATCCAAAAACCATATCTCTTAGGATTTTTGAAAAATTCTTCAAAAAGTGAATAACACAAATCTCAATTACTTTTTTCAAAGCAATCTGCTGGTATCAAAAGAACCCTTCTCGTTACCAGACATTATTCAATTTTGTTTGAGTGAGAGGAATTTATTAAATGTGGTGGAAAGAACCTTAAACCCTGATTGCGAAAAGATGTCATCGTTAATTTTAGATATTCCAATGAAATCGCAATTCTACGACCGGATAAGAGGAATTGCTCTCTCTAAAGAAAAATTCAAATTTATCTTTCGATATGAGCATCCTCAGGAAATGATATATAACTACAATTCGTGGTCTTTAACATTGGAAAGATGAGATAAAATCCTATGTCAGATTATTTTGAGTCCATCTCTATTTGAGTTCAGTTTTGTCACATTCCGATAAGCTAATACACCGCAGCTTCGATCACAACACTGGAAGAATTTTCTAGAAAGGTCATTGAGGTGGCCTTCGATCTAGAAAAAGTTGAATTTAGGGATTTTCCGCGAGTTAGTGGGAAAAAGTTGTTGGGAATTCTAAATTGTTTCCATCAACGATCCAAGTAGAGAAATAGGAATTTAGTTAGAGTGAAATCTCATTCTATAGCTTACCAAAAACTCAAGGAAGAGGTGATAATCTACCTGGAAAACAATTAAGGGAAGAACGATAATCTACTTGGACG
Source organism: Pugionium cornutum (assembly GCA_018901935.1). Lineage (NCBI taxonomy): Eukaryota > Viridiplantae > Streptophyta > Magnoliopsida > Brassicales > Brassicaceae > Pugionium > Pugionium cornutum. Next base: position 66,357 of record JAENJI010000486.1, read on the forward strand.
TTAGCAATGGTCGACATGTTTCTGCCTGGGAAACGATTAAGAGGAAAGAGAGAATAAAATCTTATTGATAATCCCGTAGTACTGGTCTGTAGGTCTTTTATAGGACGTTGGTCAACATGTGACCGGTTTAAGAAAATAGAAAAGATAACCCAACCGGGCAGACCCGGGTTAGATTTTAAGGAAATTAAAATGGTGAAGAAGAAAAAATAACAGGTGGAATCGTGAAGGTAACAGGGATTTCTGTTACAATAATTCCCTCTTGAGAACATCCTTGTCCTCAAGGATGAAAGTTGGGAATTTTGCAATAAGATCTTGGTAAAACTCCCACGTAGCTTGGCCAGGAGGGTCTCCTTTCCATTGGACCAGAACTTTTGTAACAGCTGTGTTGCGGTACTTTATCATCTTTTTCTCCAGAATAGCTTCAGGTTGTTTTCTTGTGTCGAGGTCCAACCAGAATTGTGGCAGACAGGTGTTAAAGAAGGTGGATTGGGACAGAACTTTAGTTGACTAACATGGAAGGCATCATGAATGGCTGCATCATTTGGGAGGTGGAGTTTGTATGCTACTTCGCCCACGGTTTCAATGACTCGGAATGGGCCATAGAATCTTAGAGAGAGCTTATGGGAAATATTCCGACTTTTCAAAGAGTGATGTCGATAGGATTGCAGCTTGAGGTATACAAACTCACTGGTTTTGAATTTTCTTGGTGAACGATGAGGATCGATAGCTTGCCGCATCCTGTTCTGTGCACGCAGCTGATAGAATTTAAACATAGAAATTATCCCCTCTCGTCTATGCAGACTACGATCAACGACTGTTGATGAACTTTCTCCAGGTAAATATGGTAGGTGAGTAGGAGGTGGCTGCCCGTAAATGACCTCAAAAGGAGTGCTCTTAATTGCGGTGTGGTATATTGTGTTATACCACCATTTGGCTAATGGTAACCATCTGCTCCTTGAGTGAGGTGTTTCCGCCATCACGCATCGTAGGTATGTCTCTAGAGTCTTGATAGTGGCCTCGATTTGACCATCCGTTTGGGGATGATAAGCTGTTCAAAATCTCAAATCAACTTCCTACACTCGAAAAAATTCCTTCCATACATCACTCAGAAATGTAGGATTTGTCACTGACCACATCTTTCGGCATCCCATAGAATTTAAAAACATGGTCTAGGTAGAGATGGGCTACGTCGAGTGCCGTGTATGGGTGTGATAGTGCCAATAAATGGGCATTCTTACTCAGCCATTCGATGACAACCAAGATGCAGTGCTTGCCGTGAGACAGGGGCAGCCCTTTGATGAAGTCGAGGCTTATGGATTCCCAAACTCCGAGTACAGGTAAAGCCTATAGCATATCCGGTTTGGTTGCCAAGTTATATTTTTTCCGCGGACATATACCGCAATTGCGGATGTATTGCTGTATGTCGTGTGCCATATGATATTGACATAGGAAAATCAAATAAAACCTATCTTGACCTGCAAGGCAAGTGTGAACACGATAATTCAGTTTGAATAACAAAGGAAAAGAAAAAGGAGGGAGTTATTATTAACCACATGGTTAAAATGGTTAAATAGCTATCTTGGGAGAAGAATCAAGGTGACAAGGACATCTCCATGCTGCACACAGTATTGGTAACCGTGTAACCTTGTCATTTAGCCAAGAATAGACACACCAAGCGGTCATAAGACCATTGGCAGCTCTTCCCATCTCTTCTCATTGGTTGTTGACAAGCTTCTCCTCTCTTCAAGTTCATCCATAAGTTTAAATTCGTTTTTGTTTTGTGTTCACATTGTAAATCTTCTATAAAAGGGCTATAAAGATTCAATGTATCCATGAAGTATGTTAAGAAGAGTGACTTGAAGGATCTCATCAAGGCATATGCCTCAAAACTCTCCGGTATCACACTCTACTCCCATAAATTGCTTGATAAATCGGATCATAAGTTGGTAGTGGATTCGGGTGCTTCTCACCATATGATTAGCAATGCTAGGTTGTTAAAGAACATTGAACCATGTTTAGGACAAGTAACTATAGTTGATGGTAAGGGTATTCCAATTGAAGGAACCGGGAAATTAAGACTATTTCACAAAGAAAGTAATGCTTTCTTTGTACCTAAGTTTAAGTCTAATCTAGTTTCGGTCAAAAAAGCTACTAAAGACCTGAATTGTAATATTACTTTTGGGCCTAACAATGTTAACTTTTAGGATATTAAGAGTGGTAAGATACTTGGAGGTGGTGGAACTCAAGATGAGCTCTATGTTCTTGAAGACATTCCTCCAAACAATTTTGATTCCTTTCCTTTCAAATCCTGTGTTTTTGCTAATAAAAATGTCTTGTGGCATGCTATATTAGGATATCCTCATGCTCGTGCTTTAAGCTTAATAATTCCTAATGTCTCTTATGATCACTCAGTTTGTGAGGCTTGTATCCTTGGCAAATATTGTCGTGTTGTTTTTCCTAAATCGTCTACAATTTATGAGCATTGCTTTGATTTAGTACATTCCGATGTTTGGACCTCACCTTGCATGTATAGAGATATGAATAAATATTTTGTGACCTTTATAGATGAGAAATCGAAATATACATGGGTTACATTACTTCCGTCTAAAGATAGGGTTTATGAGACATTTATAAACTTTTATAATTATGTTACTAATCAACTCAATGCCAAGATTAAAGTGTTAAGATCAGGTAATGGAGGGGAATACACAAGTCAAAGATTCAAAGCTCACTTAAACAAACATGGAATACTACATCAAACTAGTTGCCCACACACAACACAACAAAATGGAGTTGTTGAAAGGAAGAACCGACACTTTATGGAAGTAGCAAGATCCATGATGTTTCATACCAATGTTCCTAAAAGTTTTTGGGGAGATGCAGTCTTGGTTACTTGCTACCTCATCAATCGGATTCCAACCAAAGTCTTGAAAGACATTTCCCCATTTGAAGTACTCAATAAAACTAAACCCTCCATTGATCATTTACGTGTATTTGGGTGTGTATGCTTTGTGTATGTTTCAGAGGATCTAGGAAACAAGTTGGAGGTAAATATCATCAAGTGTATGTTCCTTGGATATTCGATAACACAAAAGGGTTATAAGTATTATGATCCGAGTAACAACAAGACATATGGGTCCAGAGATGTCAAGTTCATAGAAGAACGAAGCTATTATGATCCGAAAGATTGGGAATGATTGAAGGATCTCTCAAGGTCACCTTCTGATTTGGCTACGAGTTTGAGATTTCTCTTGAATCATTTGGGAAATGATGTGCCAAAGGATTCAAGACAAGAAGAAGCAAGAATCCCAAGTAGCTTACAAGATACCCAAGAGAATGAACAAGAGGCGGTAACTCAAGCACCAACTCCAATCCAAGAACAAGCTACCGCCCAAAACCAAGAACAAAACGATTTGGAAGTGGGTATAGAGGAACCTATTCACCAAATGGAAGAGGAAACGGTTGTAGAGGAGGCTGCACCACCTGTTCAGCAACTAAGGAGGAGTACTAGACTTATGAAAGACCCATCCAATTGGGTAAACACTAGGATCTTCTACAACAACCAGGCCGTGACTCATCCCATACAAGTTGTTTGTTTCTTTGACCTCTTGCCATCTAGTCATCAAGCATTACTTGGAAAGATTGAACAAAGTCAGATTCCAAGGACTTATAAAGATGCTAAGAGCAATAAAGAATGGTTAGATACAGTAAGATGATATGAGAAAGGAGCTATGGAAACAAATCATACATGGGATATACAAGAACATCCCAAAGGCAAGAAGGCTGTGAATTCCTAGTGGGTGTTCACCATCAAGTATAAGAGAAATGGGGACATAGAAAGGTACAAGGCACGTCTAGTTGCAAAAGGTTTCACTCAGACATATGGAGCGGACTATACTGATACGTTGCACCAGTGGCTAAGCTACACACTGTAAAGGTTGTTCTTTCACTAACTACGAATCTAACTTGGGACTTATGGCAAATGGATGTCAAAAACACATTCCTACAAGAAGAACTTGAAAAGTAAGTGTATATGACTCCACCACCACACCTTGAAGATCTTTGCAAAGAGGGACATGTTCTAAGACTTAGGAAGGCCATGTATGGGTTGAAGTAGTCACCAAGGGCATGGTATCACAAATTAAGCTCCATACTTACTGATAGAAAATCTCATTCATATCATACTTTGTTCACTCGTCAAAACCCCAAAAGAATTATGGCAGTCTTGGTTTATGTGGATGACCTTATCATCACAGGAGATGATAAAGAAGAAATTCAGTCCACAAAGGCCTTATTAAACAGATCATTAAACATCAAGGATCTTGGAGAGTTGAAGTACTTCTTGGGTATTGAAGTGTGTCGGTCTTAGAAAAAGCTCTTTCTATCCCAAAGAAAGTATGCTCTTGATCTGTTGATAGATACGGGAAAGCTTGGGGCTATACCAGCAAAAACTCCTCTTGAAGATGGCTACAAGGTCAATGAAAAAGGAGAGAAATATGATGAGTTGTTTAAGCATGTTTCTCAGTATAGGAGACTAGTTGGGAAGATGATCTACCTCACCCTCACACGACTAGACTTGTGTTTTGTTGTGAATCAAGTGAGTCAACAAATGCAAAAACCAATTATATGTATATCATTGGAGCATGGTATAAGGGATCCTTAGATACATCAAAGGATCTCCTGGTCAAGGCATATGGATGGGCAAGAATGGGAACACTGAGATTTTTGGGTATTGTGATGCGGATTGAGCTGGTGATAGGGTGGATAGGAAATCAACCACTGGGTATTACAGTTTCATTGGTGAGAACTTAGTCACTTGGAAGACTAAGAAACAGAAAGTGGTATCATGTTCTAGTGCTGAAACAGAATATAGAGCTATGAGGAAGCTGACAAATGAAGTAATTTGGCTCAAAGCGCTCTTGAAAGATTTTGGTATTGAAAAACCAGGACCAATTACCTTCCATTGTGATAATCAGGCAGCCATTCACATAGCTTCAAACTTAGTGTTTCACGAGAAGACCAAGCACATAAAGATTGATTGCCATAAGGTTAGGGAGAAAGTTCAAGATGGAACCATTCTACCATGTTATATAAGGAGTGAAGACCAACTAGCTGACAACTTCACAAAGGTAGCAAGTCTCAAAGTTTGCAATAACATCTTTAGCAACTTGGGCTTGCTGATTTATCACATCCATGAACAAAGGTCCCCTAATCCAAGAGCAACACACTCTTTTTCCCTTATTAAGGTTTTGTCCCAAGTGGTTTTCCTTAATAAGGTTTTAAATGAGGTGTTGCCTTGGGTTCCCATGCTTAAGACTTTATGGTGATTCCAAAGTCTTTTGCTTGAGGGGGAGTATTGACATAAGAAAATCAAATAAGATCTATCTTGACCTACAAGGCAAGTGTGAGCACGAAAATTCAGTTTGAATAACAAGGGAAAAGAAAAAGAAGAGAGTTATTATTAACCATATAGTTAAAATGGTTAAATAGCTGCCTTAGGAGAAGAATCAAGGTGACAAGGACATGTCCATTCTGCACACAGTCTTGGTAACCATGTAACCATGTCATTTAGCCAAGAATAGACACACCAAACAGTCAAAAGACCGTTGACAGCTCTTCCTCTCTCTTCTCATTGGTTGTTTACAAGCTCCTCCTCTATTGAAGCTCATCCACAAGTTTAAATTCGTTTTTGTTTTGTGTTCACATTGTAAATCCTCTATAAAAGGGCTGTAAAGATTCAATATATAAAAAACTCTTAGGAGATTATTCTCCAGAAGTCTAAGACATTTCTCATCTTCTCATGCTTTTCTTTGAGTTTATGGATTCAATTCTTCATATTTCTCCTCTTTAATCTCAATATTCTTTCATATGATGCCAAAAGAACAACGATTTCACCTGGTGTACTGTCGCGTCTCTATCGGAATGCCCTCCTATTGCCAAATCGTGAAGCCAACGGAGTATAAGCAGCTTGATGGACTCCTTGTTCCCGACAACCAGTTTCTTTGCAACAAAGTTCACCGTTTGTAAACGAGTAAGCTGGATGTGAGGATGAATTCATTTGGATTTCTGAAATCAATGTGCTCAAATGAGGATCTGATTGCCAGAGTAGTTTCAAAGAACCATATAGCCCCTGGTGACCTTGAGAAAGGGTGATTTGTAGCAACTACAAAGCCATCATGCGTGAGAGTGCATCGGCTGCAAAATTTTCTTTTCCCTATTTGTATTGGATTTCAAATGTGTAACCCATAAGCTTCGCAAACCAAATGTGTTGGAAAGGAGTAGAGACTTTATGCTCTATAAAGTATTTCAGGCTGCGTTGATCGGTTTTGATGATAAAAGGCCGGTGAGCTAGATATGCATTCCAAGTTTAAAATATGTGAACGACCCCTATAAGCTCCTTTTCATAGACTGACAATCCCTGGTGACGTGGGCCAAGAGCCCTGCTGATAAAACATATGGGGTGGTTGTCCTGCATTATAACTGCCCCAATACTAGTGTTAGATGCATCATTTTAAACTACAAATGTTTTGATGGAATCCAGTAAAGCCAAAAAAGGAGTGGAAGAAAGCGTATCTTTCAGGAGCTAAAATGCAGAACCTGTAGATTCATCCCAGCTAAACCCATCCTTTTAAGCAAAGTAGTAAGTGGTTTGGAAAGAATACTATACCCCTTGATGAACCGGCGATAGTAATTAGCCAACCCAAAAAAACTTTGCAGCTCCTTTTGCGTGAAAGGAATCGGCCTGGTGGTAATAGCCATGACTTTTCTAGGGTTCGTGCTAACTCTTTCTAGAGATATAAAGTATCCAAGATATTCGATAACAGTAGCACCAAAGTACATTTTGAGGGCTTCAAATGTAGGCGATGTAAGCGGAGGATTGAGAATACCTCGGCAAGGTGTTGGAGATGACTTTCCTGATCAGAACTGTAAACGAAGATATCGTCAAAGAACAGCAAAAGAAACTTCCTTGAGATTGACTGAAAAACATGATTCATCAATCCCTAAAAAGTGCAAGGTGCATTCGTTATACCAAAAGGCATCCCAGATATTCAAAAATTTCTGAGTGGGTCTTGAATTCCGCTTTATAGACATCCTTAGTTGACATCCGAATTTGGTGAAAACTCTCGCATAAATCGAGCTGGGAAACGAAGCGTGCCCCCCCCCCTCCAATTCATCCAAAAGATCATGTAGCAGTGTGGGACTGGATACTTATCCTTGATGGTTTATATATTTATCCCGCGGTAATCGACGCATAGACGCCAAGAACCATCTTTCTTTTTGACCAGCACATCGGGGAAAACGTAGTGCTGGAGCTACACTGGATTATGCCTTGAGAAAGCATTTCATGCACCATTTGATCAATAACATCTTTCTGTAAAGAAGAGTACCGATAAGGGCACTGATTTATTGTGTTAGAGTCAATTTCTAGAGGATTCGGTGGTTGAAGCCGTCTTAAATGGTGGAAGATTTTCCGGTTCTGCAAAAAGATCATCATAATTATGCAAAAGGGAGAGCAGTGCTGGATCGTCACTAATAGTAGTGTTTCCCGTGGTAATGTGGGATAACAGGGACGTTGGCATGAGATCCATGTGAGGTTGAGTATCGAGAATTTCTTGAACTTGTAAAAGAGCGAATTGTGGTTCATTAACCATGAGATTGTTGAGACCGCTTTCTTTAACAACCTTACAACCTGATTTGGTGACACCGTTAAGACATGTTTCATACCTTCAATGGTGAACTCCATTTCCAGGTTCGAGAAATCCCACCAAATAGGTCCGAGCATTGTGAGCCATTGAACTCCCAACACCAAATCGCAGCAGTCTAGTGGTAGGGTGCGAATTTTGGTAGAGAAGGTGTAACCTTGGAGCTTCCATGTGAAGTTATGGCAGCAGTACTTTGACAACAGTGTGCTCCCATTAGCTGCAGTAACTGGCATTGGTTTGATTTCTTCCAATGGGCAACCAAGCTCGTTAGCAATGTACCAATTTAGGAAGTTGTGAGTACTCTCGGGGTCAATGAAATGTAGAGCTTACGTTTGCCGTATTGTCCGATTACTTGCATACAATTAAACATGGTTGAGTGCATTAACAGAGATTGTCGATGTATTGATGTTAGATTTGGGACCATCGATTTCTACAGGTGTGTCGAGTATCTTTGCTTCATTGAGCTCTTCGGCATCGGAGTTGGCCTTGTCATCTTCCTCGGTTTCCATGACAAAGATTTGAGATCTTTTGTGTTTTAGATGATGACCGGGAGAATACGGCTCATCACAAAACATGCAAAGACCCTTTGCTCTCCACTCCTGCATTTCTTGGTAAGAGAATTTATTGGGTGTGATGTTTGGTGTGGCTTTGTTTGGGTGGAAGTTTCGGGGCTGCATGTTTAGAGTAGTTTGAGGGGGTTGGGAGAATCGGTGTTGTGTTTGTGGCTGGATATTTGTAGTTGGGTGTGGGATTTCACGGAACATTGGAATATGGAATGAAGGGAGCTTAGGGAGGCTGTTTAGGCTGGTGCAGTAGGGAGGATTCATCGAGTTTGGCTATACGAGCGGCCTCAGATATAGATGAAACATCAAACTGCCGGGTGTGTAAGGCTAGGTGGTTGTTCATGTTGGTAAGAAAAATGCTTAGAGCGTGAAGAGCAGGGAGAGAGAGAGCCTGGTCAGAGCACATTCGAATTTATCCAAGTAAACTTCAACCGGATCGCTCTCCTGTTTCAAGCTTACAAGTTCTAACAAAGGATCATCATACAAAGGTCGAAACCATGCCGATATTAAGACAATATATTCTGGACAGGAAGGAAAAACTCTATACCGTTCATTGATGAAGTTGTGGTTCCATTAGAGTGCTTTTCCTTTTGGGTGCAGAGAGGCGAGCCGAACTTTTAGTTCCGGTGGAGTGCTGTCGAGCAAGAAAAACTACTTGCATCTATAGATCCACTCGTGAAGCATCATGTCATCGAAGACCAATAACCCAATCTGAGGCATGTAATCATTCCATTAGGTAGCAAGGGTCCTCCATTAGGCATTACAACACTCCCAGTAACCTCACGCTTGAGAGCTAAAAAATCAAGTGGGTCAGGTGGCTTATTTGTGTGGTGTAGCGTGTGAAGTGCTACACATCCTGAAGGACCTACTTTTGGTGAGCCACCCAAACTTTCGGGTACGATAGAAGGCTGTGAGAAGAACCTTGCCATCATGGCTCTCATCTCTGCGAGCTGCGCACCCAAGTCTAAACGAAGGGCCTCCGTGCGTTGGCTTTGCTCTTGTGTTTGTTCTGCGAGCTCCTCAGTCTGCTTCAACTGTAGGTTCCTCATATCCTCCAGTTGCCTATTGACGTCGATCAAAGATTGAGCTCTAGTATCCATGGTGGGTAATAGAGATTTTCTTTTTCCAAGAGCATGAAGGGAGCTCTGATACCAATGAAACATGAATTTATTTAGAGTGAAATCCCGTTCAGAGCTTACCAAAAACTCAAGGAAGAGGTGATAATCGACCTGGGAAACAATTGTTTTGAAAATAGAAAATCAGAAAAGATGATCCAGGAGGAACGTACAACACAACAAGAGGAAAGAGAGAATAAAATCTTATTGATAATCCCGTAGTACTGGCCTATAGGACGTTAGCAACGGTTGACACATGATCGGTTTAAGAAAATAGAAAAGATAACCCAACCCGATAGACCCAGGTTTGGTTTTTAGGAATTTAATATGGTGAAGAAGAGAAAATAACATGTGGAATCGTGAAGGTAACAGGGATTCCTGTTACAAGCATGCAGAGGTTTGAGTGCAGGGAAATTTGAGGATTTTGTTCAATTTGATCGTGAGGTATCGAACTTTCTTTCTTAGTCCCAGAATCCATAGAATATTTCAGGTGGTTTTAGTGATGGTTTCTACGAATTTGGCTCTTATGAGTAGCTCCAAAAAAGCCGAGACAGAGAAAAAACCTTACAAAAGTATAAGGAAACCTATTTAAAGGCAAGTTGATGATCCATCACTGAAACTTAATTCTTAAATTAGAGGTGAAATCGGGATCGTTTGTAAAATGAAAAGCAATCAAATGTGCTCGGTGTAGCACATACACGGTGGTCCTATAAGTGGGATCATCGACCTTCTAATGAGCCTTCTATATTGGAATTGTCAAGGCTTGGAACAATTTCAAGACTTGACAAATCATTGTCTCAAGGAAATAAGTAAAAAAATTTATGGAAGATGTTGTTCTTGATGGAAATGAAAAACAAAAGAGATGTGGTAGTATATATATTCAAGAATGGTTAGGTTATATTAATTTTTTATGGTTAATCTCATAGGTAGTAGTGGAGGATTGACTTTATTTTGAAAAAATAGTATGGAAGTGGAGTTCAAGTTTGTAGATAAGAATGCGCTTGACCTATGTGTACAGTATTAGTCTAATAGGATTCCTTTAAAATCCATTAAGATTTAATTTACATTACACAAAAACTAAGTAATATATAAGTGATATGGATCAAGTTTTGAATTTAAGATATGTGAAAATTATCATAGGATTTAAGGAAGTTTGAGACAAAACTTTTTTTTTGAAAAGCTGAGATTGATAGGATCAAGCTTCCCTCTTTTAGACTTATTTTCTTCTCAATTTAGCTTCATTTTTAAAACAGAATCAGTGGATAATAAGAAAGTTTTTTAACTAAGATCTAAGCAAACGTATTTCTTAGGATTTTTGCAAAATTCTTCAAAAAAATGAATAACACGATTAAAATAGGAAAATCCAAATGTTGGGGATGATCCAAAATGATAACCCAACAAGAAACGAACACGGCCCAAGAGTTTTGGGGAGTTCAAAAATGAGCATTAAGCAGGAAATTAATCCTCAAGGGAATAGGTCAAGAACGATTCACTAAAAATAGGTTACACGCTCAGTGCAAATGCAACATAGGTGACCCGATATAAAAAATGGATGAAAGCTGAGTAGCAGTCTAAAGAAGTAATGTCATTAGAACAAGAGAACAGTGATCGTAATAAACGTGAAACACAAGAATAAAGTAATTTCTACATATAAATTATTTGGAAAATATAAAATGAAGATAATTATAAAAATCCAAAAAGGGAATGATGACTTTATTTAAGAGGCAATAAGAGGGATCGAGGTCGGTTCATCCCCCTTTCTCTGAGCTAAGAAAATATTATTATTTCGACTGTAACTATCCTCATGGAACATGAGAAATATATAATTAAAGAAAAAAACATGAGTCAATATTATTTTTGAAGATTTTTCAAAAAATTACTAAAAACTTTAAATGATGTTAGATACATATTTAGAGAACACATATCAAATAAAAAATTGAAATATAATTAAGAAAAAAATAAAATTGCTATAGTATTGAATTTTTTATGGAGACTATAAAAATGATCATATTTTAAAAATAAAAAATTTATAAACTAAATCTAAAATAAATTATATTATGTTCTTTGAGCATATTTTGAAAATATTTAAAATGCTCAAATAATAATAATAATAATAGTACATGTTTTAAAATATATCAAATCATGTATAAGATTCAAATATGTTTTAGAATTAATCCTCACGGAAAATTTTTCTGTGAAAAGATAAACTTTGATTGTTTTTATAAATGATGTGAAATTATTCTATAATATTAGATGAATTAAATATATCAAATAAAAGCGTAAATAATATTACATATAGTTTTCATAAATATTTTTGATCATAGAGGTTTTTTTTAGTAAATAAAATTAGAAATAATATTCGAAAAATGGATTGATTGACCATGTTAACATGAGATCAAAGGTTAACACAATGTACCGGACATGTAGAACAATTTTAGATGATGACATAATCTTCTATCCTCTATGAAACTCTTTCCTTCTTTCTAGTTGGAGTTATTAGCCAAAGAATTCAAAAACAAAGATCAGTGGTGGTAATATGTTCGACCAGACCACGTTTAATCAAAATGACATTGATATTTAAAGCTTAAACCTTGGAAATTTACACTTAAGAAGAGTGTTTACCTTCTGTTAATGATGTTTAATATTTTGCTAACGATATTTACTATTCAGTTTCTGTTCGGTTTATTCGTTTCAGATTATTTGTCCAGAACTAAGTTTTCTTTTACTAAATAAAATTAGAAATAATATTCAAAAAATTGATGGATTAAATATGTCAACATGAGATCAAAAGTTAACAATGTACTAGACATGGGTATGTTTCACTAATATTTTCTCTCTTCTCCCATGAAACATCTTTTATTTGTCTTTTTCACTTTCCACCAAAACTCATTGCCAAAAATTTCCCATGCCACATTTGATAAAATATCATATATGGATCTCATTGTATGTGTCAAGGGAACCAAATATATTCTACTGGAATTGGATAAAGGAATCAGAGTCGGTATGATATATGCATATGAAAGTGTCAGATAAACAAGGATAAAATGCAAAGAAGTAATAAACAATAATGCAAGAACAATTTTAGATGATGACGGACAAGGAAAACTATTTTTTCTTGTTTTTCTATATTTTAGTTATTAATTATAAACAATATATTGAACTTAATAATATTAATAGTAATTACAATAACAATAATTGTATAAATATCTTTCAAAATGGTATACACTGATATTTTAAAGTTTAAACCTCAAAGATTTGTAGTTAAAAAGAGTGTTTACCTTTTGTTAACAATTTATTGCTCCGTTAATAATAATGATAGCGCATAAATAAAGATTTACTTTGATGTTTATAATGTTAATTATTCTAGTTTGGGATTTAAAGTGTAAGTGTAAAACTTTTGAGGTTTAAACGTTAGTCACTCTCACTTTATAAATAATTATACGAGTTTTTCTATTAATTCTGCATAACATTTAAATTGTATATTTTTGTGAGCATTAACAAAAAAGATTATCAATTTCTCTAATTGGATGAAATTTATTACAAATATGTTTTTTACGAAAATATCTAAAACAATTTTCTTAAGATTTTTAACTTTGTAAAATAAGAGAATACATAAAAAAAGTCTATTTTAAAATACATCAAATTCATTTGAATATTGGAGAAAACTAGCCACTCATCAAACATAATGACTGTATCAATTCTGCATAACCGAATTGAAAATCCTGATAATCAATTCCCTAAAAAAATATAGTTGATTTTTTGCGAATGAAAAAGCGAAAGATTCTATTTTTTTTTACTTTAAAAAAATCACATAATGTTTAAGGTGGGATATGAAATGATAATTTTTTATTTACAATTTTCTATCCTTTTTGTTAACATATTGAACCAAAATTAAAGAACTTTTGCAGCTTCTAAAAAAATATTATTTGATGGTATAGCTTTTATTTTGGCAGTGTTATTAAGATGTATAGTCAAAATTGTAAATTTTAAGAACATTAAATGTAGAATGTTGGTACTGTTTTACCTATAAATACATGCGTATAGTATTAGAGTTTCTAAAAATCAAAATAAATGAACAATATTTGAAAATAAAAAAGGCAAATTCGAGTAGATTTCAAGAAGCTTTAATCAATGCATCAGAAGAAGTACTATGATATTTATTTTATTTTATACGTACTCATATTTTTACTATTTTAGAATGCATTACATATATATTTATATATTTTACTGTTTATATAAACGTTTTAAAAGGAAAAAACTTTAATATCCATATTAAACTTGTTTGTTAAGATTTTTTTTTTGAAATTCATGTATGATTTTCTTACAAAATATATAAATCCTGAAAGAACTAGAATAAGTTGTTTCACTTACAAAATATTAATCAAAAACATATAGTAAAATTTTTGAAATATAATAAATATTTGTAAAACAAGATCATTTATAATTTTTGAAAAAAGGGCGATTTGCAAAAATTTCCTAAAACATTTGTGCAATTGCAAGTTTAACCCTCTTAAAGTTATTTTTGCAAAACTAACATTTTATCTTTTTTTTATCTTTCAACAATAATTATATTTACAACTTTTTCCATTAACTTATAATTAATTGTTTTTTAAAAAATATAAAAAGACCATTATGAACAAACTATTGCAAAAATGTCACCTTTTTCATTGCACACAACCACCATTATCGTGGTTGTTAGGAGCTCTTAATGCTATTGACACATCCACCATTTAGCTCTATATATTCTTTCAGCAAATCCATTCATCTCAACTTCGTTAATGTTCTCATACATTTTCTTCTAATTTCTCTCCTCACACTGTCTTCAAAAGCTTTCAACTTTGCAAAAGATCATCACCATCCATTGAAACAAGATTATGGAAGTCTATATGGGTCATACTTGAAGTCGTTCAGCTGAAAAATCAAGATCCAAGGTTACCTTTCGTGTTTTGGCTATGATTTTCTTGTTCCAAATCATCGACTTCTAGAGATGTCTGCTTTGTATTTTATTATCAAAGCACATTTTTCGAGAAATCTGCTTTGTATTTTATTATTAAAGCAGATTTCTTGATAAGTCTGCTCTGTCAATTAAAAAAACCGTTTTGATGACAAAATGGTTAATTTTCTGCAATTGACCATGAATTATTTTCAAAGCAAACTTTTCGGCAAGTCTGCTTTGATCAAAATAAATTTCGCACACTTCTCGATAAATCTGTTTTGATCAGAATAAATCTTGCAGACTTCTCGAGAAGTATAATTTATTGACAAAAAGGTTTATTCCGGCCAAAGCAAAGTTCTCGAGAAATTTGCTTTGGAAAGAATTCATGGTCAATTGCAGAAAACAATCCTTTTGGTCACCAAAGCATATATACTTCTCGAGAAGTCTGCGAGATTTATTCCGCTTAAAGCAGACTTCTCGACAAGGCTGCTTGGAAATAATTCATAGTCAATTGCGGAAAACTAACCTTTTTGTCAACAAAGTGATTTTTCCCGACAAAGCAGACTTCTCCTTGAAAAAATACTTGGTCAATTACAAATTTTTATTTTTTTGTTATCAAAACAATTTTTTTCCGACGAAGCAGAATTTGGAAAAACACTTGGTCAATTAAAAAATTTTCTTTTTTGTCATCAAAGCGGTTTTTTCTGTACAAAGCAGACTTCTCAGGAAGTTTACTTTGGAAAAACACTTGGTCAATTGCAAAATTTTCTTTTTTGTCATAAAAGCGGTTTTTTGTCGAGAAGTGTGCTTTGGAAAAACAGTTGGTCAATTGCAAAGTTTTCCTTTTTGTCGTCAAATCCGTTTGTTCCTCGATAAAACAGACTTTTCGAGAAGTCTTCTTTGTCGATGAAATACGAAATACACTTTTAGAGAAGTCTGCTTTGTAAATGAAATACAAAACAGATTTTTTGAGAATTTTACTTTGTAAATGAAATACAAAGCATGTAATATGTCTACGATGATCTAATCAAATTTATTAGTTGTATTGCACATAATGGTCCAAATATTTGTTGTCTATGGAGAATAGAATATGATAGAGGAATGAATTTTTTATGTGGATAATCAAGCAGGAAGAATAATTTTTGTAGTTAACTTAATCTTTTGATGGAATTGTTAATACATATCTCTAGATTTTTGAGATCATAGATTTATTATTTTCATTCAGTTCTCTTGCTCTCTCTCTTGTTATTAAGAAGTGTGCACTAAATTCTTAAATGTATGTAAAAGTACTTATGAAATTTTATATTAATATTTGTATTTTTAATAGTTATCATTTTGTGCAAGTTAGAGAAACCAAATACATTCTGGTCAAATTTGATAAGAAAATCAGAGTCGACATGATATATGTATATGAAAATACTCATAACAACATTAAAGATGCAAAAAACATATAGACAATCATGTAAGAATAATTTAAGAGCAAAAATGGTCATGTTCACCATAAACTTGTGACAATAGTATTATGTATACAATAACTATCAAGTCATGTCAATTATTGCATAAACTTCATTTATTTTTGAATTTAACTTATAAACATTTACAACGGGACTGATTACACCAAATAGAATAGTTTCCGTTTGTTACTTTGTTAAACGAAATAACGTGGATACCACATAGATATCACGTAGATGCCACGTGGATCCATAGTTAAAAACGACGTCATTTTGTTAAAATATTTTTCAAATGAATTATAATCAAAATAACGTCGTTTTGATCTACTTTTTTTATAGAAAAAACCGAAAAAATGTTTTGGTCTTTCTTCCTCGTGAGCGATGGTTTCTATTCTTACCTTTTGTCTACTTCTTTATTTTTCTCTCGGATCGTCAGAGTTTGGTGGAATGGTTAAAACAGACACTTCCTTATTTAAATTTACCATGGGAAGCTTCACAGGACGAATTGAAACTGTCTTTTGTAGCTTTTTGAATCAGCTTAGTCCTGGTTCAGTGAGAATGGTACTTATGAATTTTGATTTGGTAGACATTTGAATTATATACCTTTTTGTTATTTTTTTGTGCTAAGCTTCTGGTTATGTATTTTTTCTTTCTCATTTACTGTTGGGTTCACCCTCTCTTGCTATTTATAGGTAGGCCTTTGAGCTTGTTTGTGTAAAAATTGAGCAGCTTTTTACTGTTAGATTGAAATCGCAAATTCAAAAAGGGAAATTACTTTTTTTAAGAAATTAAAATGATCTCGTTTTGATAAATTGTTTTAGTTTTTATTTTTTTAAATAAATCAAAACGGTATCGTTTTGGAATTATCATTTTGGTTATAATTCATTCAAAACAATTTTGATAAGACGACATTGTTTTTTAATACAGATCAACGTGGCAATTTTGGTATCCATGTCATCCCGTTTAATTGAGCAACAAATAGAAAATCATTTGTTTGGTGGAATCAGTCCCGTTTTAAATGTTCATGATTTCAATTCAAAAATGAATGAGGTTTTTTCTTCTTGTTTTTCTATATTTTAGTTATTAATTTTAAATAGTAATAGTAATAACACTAACAATAATTCTATAATTTTTTTCAAAGTGATACACGCTGACATTTTAAAATTTAAATCTCGAATGTTTGCATTAAAAAAGAGTGTTTACATTCCGTTAACGGTATTTAGTATTCTGTTGACTTATTTACTATTTTGTTAATAATAATAACAGTGGGTAAGTAAGGATTTATTTTGAAGGTTTATTATGTTCATTATTCTATTGTGGGGTTTAAAGTGTAAGCATAAAATTGTCAAAGATTTTAAACTTAAATCATTCTCATTTTAAAAAAAATTATGCAAATTTTTTTATTATTTTCTCTATAACATTTTTATTTTTGTGAGCATTAACAAAAATTGATTAATTTTCTTAATTGGATGATTTTTTTACAAATATATATTTTATAAATTAATTTTATAAAATTAGTTAAAAAATCTTTCTTAAGATTTAATTTGCTAAAATAAGAGAAAACAGAAATTTACAAAATCTATCTTAAAATACACCAAATTCATTTGAATATTAGAAAAAACTAGTCACTCATTCGAAGATAAAGGTTTTATCAATTATGCATAACCGTACTCAAAATTTTGATAATAGATTTTCTAAGAAAAGATAGTTGACTTTGTGCGGACGAAGAAGCAAAAAAAAAATTTATTTAAAAGAAAACCATACAAAGTCATGATCTTATAAATAATGCATAGCCTAACTCAAAATATTGATAATCGTTTCTTTGGAAAAAGATATTTAGTTTTTTTTTCTTCTTCCGTTTAAAGAAAAAGTGATACAAAGCATAAGGTATGGTATGAAGTGGTAATGTTGTATATAACCTATTCTATTTGTATATTGTTAACATAATAAATTGATATTAAAGAAGTTTTAATAAGGGAGGATTAAGTAGACAATGGCTGTACCATATATGCATACATCCCAAAGGTATGAAGTTCGGCTCCATTTCACCGTATGACGGAAAATATTGAATTATTAGGTCGATCCGTTGTGGTACAAGTGACAAAAAAAAGTTTCAATATTTCTAAACATTTATGCGGTAGAGTGCATATTATAATATATGCATGTCATATGAAGTTTTGAAAACCAAAATTAAATGAAATTATTTAAGGATGAAAAAGCAAACTCGAATAGTTTTTAAATTTTTTTTAACAAATTCATAAGCAAAGTTCTACGATATTTATCTAATTTTATGTTTTATAATATTTTTTCTGTTTTAAAATTTATAACATATATATTTATATTTTTTTACTTATTATATAAACATTTTAATTGGAAAAAACCATTACTATCCGAATTAAACTTGTTTGTTGAGTTATTTTTTTCTTGAAATCATGTATTGCATAAACAACAACAATAAGTTGTTGCAATTAGAAAATATTAATAATAAATTGTAAAAATTTGAATTATGACAAATATTTCTGAAGCAATACTTGTTATTCACCTTTCTCAAAATACATTAAGTTTTGGCATACTTGGTATTAGTTAACAATATATAAATACAAGATTCTTAACTTTTCATAAAATTTGTGTAACTTTTAAAAATATTTCTTTTGTTAAAAATGCAATGACTACGTTTAAGTGTCCATTATGAGTTTCCTACAAAGCCAAAACCTATTAACATAAGGGAAAAATCTCATGTAAAAGCTATTAGTTGTAGCCAATAGAAGGGTGAACTACATATAACCACACAGAAGTATTCAAACCAGATTTAAGAAAAGGTAAAAAGAAATCCACCGATACATATAGAAGACAAAAGATAAATCTATAGAAGAAGAAGGAGAAGGTTTGAAGAAGCTTAGTGGCCGAGGAACAGGACTAGAGCAAGTGAAAAAGAAATTTCGTAGAAATTCGAAGTCAATTGACGACTAAAATAGAAAAGCCCAAATTTTGGAAGATTATCCGAATTAAAAATCCAACAAGAAATAAACCCGGCCCAAGATTTTTGAGTAGGAGTTCAAAAATGAACTTTGAAAAAGAAACTAATCTTCAAGAGAATGGTTCAACAATGATTCATTAAAAATGTAAGTTCCACCTGTAGAGAATGGGTCAACAAACGATTCATTAAAAATGTAGGCTTCACCTTCAGATAATGGGTCAAGAACGATTCATTAAAATATTAGGCTCTACCTTCAGTCCAAATATAAACATCGGTGACCCGATAGAAGGAACTAGAAGAAAGCTGAATAGCAGCCCAAAGAAATAACTCCATTAGCAGAGGAACAACGATCATAAACATGAAACAAAAGAATAAACTAATTTCTACATACAAATTGTTTGTAAATTATAAAATAAAAATAATAACAAAAATCTAAAAAGGGGAATGATGGCTTTCTTTAAGGGACAAGGTGGATTGAGGTCGGTTCATACCCTTATAAATTATAACTGGCAAGCTGAGGAAAAATTATTATTTTAGTAATTTTTATGGGACATAAGAGATATATAATGAAAGAAAAAATATGAGACAATATATTTTAGTAAAATTTTCAAAAAGCCTAATTAAAACTTTAAATGTTGTTAGATACATATTTAGAGAATAAATATCAAATAAGAATTAAAAATATAATTAGGAAAAAGAAAAACATAAAATTGCTATAGTATTGAATTTTTGTGGACCTTTGTTTGAGCTTCCAAAATATGAAGAAAACGTTTACTATTTTCCTCAAAGACACGTTGAAAATGTAAGTTCTTTGTCAATTTCTTTCTACGTTAGTTATTTTTGTTTTGGTTTGAGTGTAACTTATGGTATTCTTTTAGATTGAATCCTATTTAGAAGAAGGTTTAGATCAAATAAAGCCACATTTTGATATTCTTTTTAAGCTTCAATGTAATGTTATCGGTGTTCAACTTAAGGTATGTATTTTTATATTCGTAATGTTGTTTAAGATAATACACATTAGCTATTTTGGATTCTACCATTACTATTTGTTATATTTTTAATTTTTTAATTTAGGTGGAAATGATATAGATGAGATTTATGCACAAATTACATTGCTGCCAGAAATAGTTGTGAGTAACAAAACTTAGAATTGTATTTTTTTTAAGTTAATAGCAATTTCTTCATATATTCTGTATTAAATATATTTTCTTTTTTTAAAATTATAATTTTCTATCAAGTTAGAGTCAATGTTTATAATGACAATCAAGTTAGAGTCAATGTTTATAATGACAATCAAGAAAAACCAAACTATCATACTTTTACTAAGATCTTAACTTTATTTTATACAAACACTCATAGTAAATGATCTTAACTGCATTTGAGCTCACATTTAACTATATTTTAAATTTTCATATGAATAATTTTTGTATTAAATTTCTAAGATATTTTTCACCTAACATCGAATGAAGAAGTAGTTCCTAAATATTTGAATGACTACGAATGGAAATTTAAACATGTTTTTAGATTAAAAATGTTGTTTCCTATAATCTCATATCAAAATTTATAATAAGTGATTTCTAATCTTTATTTTTTGACAAACATTCAAGTAGGTAATCTGCGGAGCATCTTTTCACAACTGATTGGAATGTGTTCACGATAGAAAAAAATTTGGTAGCTAGAGACGCTTTTGTATTCCGTAGGTATAAACTTTCACCATTTTACTTCTCTTAGTTTTCTTAAACTTTGAAACTAAATTACTTTCTTTCTTGTAATTACGAATTGGAATTATAAGAGCAACAAAACAATATCACAGGAAAACTTATCAGTCATATCAATAAAGACTATTTATCATGGAGTAACTAGTTCGATATTGAATGATATTACGATATATCAAATGTATGTTCAATGTGTTTTATAAGCCATGGTAATTATAACCATTATATTAATCTATATTATATCATGGATTAGTTTTTTCAAACAAGCCAATGTGTTCCAATTCGTCGTCAACTATGAAAAATGTATACATGAAATTAACAACAAGTTCCATGTGGATTCAAAGTTTACAATGCGATTTGAGTATAAATATTTTATTGAAACATGATAATATATATTATGTTTCGAGAGTATGTTTACTAATGGTTTTCTCATTACAAAAAGATACATTAGGACAATAATAGGATAAAAAGATTTCTCTCCTCATTGGAAAAATTCGGAATGGCGAAGCCTAAATGTAAATAATGTTTCCAAACTTCACTTTTCATAAAAATATCAATTTTAAAAATATAATAAATAACATTCTCTAACTCTTTTTTAGTATAGAGATGCAATGGGATGAGCATGCTCCAATTCTAAGATACTCTAAAGTTTTACCATGGGAAATTGAGCTTTCACTATCTTCAAATGTTTTTCAATCCATTTTATTCAAGAACAAAGTGCTCGTCAAATTAATGAAATTATCGGTAAAATAAAAAATATATTAAAATTTTATTCTTATAAATTATAAAGAAATCTGATTTCTTTTTTATAGAACAACATCAAAACATTATGAAATCCTTTATTGATTCAAGGAAAATTGGAGAATCAAGCAAGAGCTCCTCAATCACTAGTTGCAGATCATTTGGAATTGATAACGAGTCACATAAAACCAATTGACTTATACCAAAATATTGAAAATGCCAAATTATTTAAAGAAAAAAAAACAAACTATAGCATCCCAAAAATGTCTGCACCATACAAATCAATTCTACTACAATCTCGACAAAAGTATGACGAAATCATTCCTATTTGCAAGAGTCTGAACTTATATTTTATGAATTCATTACAACATATATAACATATTCTTATGTGTAAAGTTTACAAGACAACATCTATGCTTAATTCACAGGTTCATATGAAAGATATAGTTATAGTAAGAGTTTTGGTTTTATCAATATTTGATGGATATAATCAATTCATAGAAGAATTTGAGAAGCTATTTGATCTCAAAAGAGAGTTGCAAACTCGTAATCAATGGTAAATATTTTTTACATATCATGAAAGAGATATAATGCTTCTTAGAGATGATCCATAGCTGTAAGTTTACACATTCTCTCCCCTCTTCTTCTTATATATTCTATTAAGTATTAATACAAAATTTGTGGTGTTTATGTAGTGGTAAATTTCATTTTGGTAGTGTTAAGTTTATGATGAAAAATTTAAATCTAAAGAAAATTAATGTAGAATGTCGGTTTCGCCTTACCTATAAATATATGCGTGTCGTATCAATTTTTTGACGAACACAATAAATGAAAAATATTTTAAGGATGAAAATGCAAACTCGAGTAGTTTTCAAGAATTATATAACTAATTCATAAGCAAATGCAATACATATGTATCTAATTTTATGTCTAATAATCTCTTTTTCGTTTTAGAATGCATAACATTTATATTTATATATTTTACCATTTATATAAATGTTTTAAATGGAAAAAACTTTTAATACCCAAATTAAACTTGTTTGTTGAGTTATTTGTTTTTCGAAAATTCATGTATTGTTTTCTTACCTAAATACAAATACATATAAAACTAAAATAAGTTGTTGAAATTAGAAAATATTAATAAAACACAAATGGTAAATATTTTGAAATATGACAAATATTTCTAAAGCAAGATCATTTTTAGTATTTTAAAAGAATTGTTATTCACCTTTTCTCAAAATACATAATTTTTCATACTTTTTCTTAATTAACAATATATATAAATTACAAGCTTCTTAGCTTTTCATAATATTTGTGTAGTTTTTTAAAATATTTCCTTTGTTATAAATGGAGGAATTACTATGTTTCATCTTCCACTATGAGTTTCCTATAAAACAAAAACCTATGAACTTAAGGGAAAATTTTAGTGTAGAAGTCGTTAGTTGTAG
>JAENJI010000487.1:0-35051 GCA_018901935.1 Pugionium cornutum
TAGCAATGACATATATTGTAATTATTCTAGTAAATTAAACCTACTTTTATATTTATTTTAAATTCATTATGGTAATGACACGTCAACATAATATTTTGTTAATAACACGTTAATTTAAGATTATTTTCTTAAACTGTTTCTCAAATAATATATTAGAGATGTGCAAACGCTCTATTTGCCTCTGCCATTCTATGAGTCTTTTCGTTTTTGCGTATGTAATCGCCACTCCTTTGGCAGCATCAACTAATTTGAAACTTAATTTGAAAGCCATATTTCTACCTGGACATTTTTGGATGCCCTAATAACCAAGGAATGGCAAGTGCTTGATGAGTTGATCTACGAAAACAAGATTAATTAATTAATTAATATTGACTCGTTGTTGTGATAATTCAAAAAAGCTAATGTGGAGTCAAAGTAATGATTAGTCGTAGATATATATATGTGATAACTCTAAAAGGCAAATTGATAAAATCAAAAAGACAAAAACTAATGTAATTAAATCAAATATTATTTTCCTAAATCAATTGGGTTTAGTTTATCCTTCTCTATAAATACGTTTCTTACAACCTAACAAACAACTCACAATTCACAAAGCATAAATCACTCAAATACGTAAGTAAGAACAAGAAACAATTATGGCTCTCTCTGCTTTACAAAAGAACTTACTCTTGCTCGTCTTAGCGTTTGCATGTCTCTTCTCATCTGGAGTTTGCATGTCTCTTCTCATCTGGAGTTGAAGCGTGGAGCTGGAGTTAGAGCAACGGGTCAGGTTTGGGTTGGGGATCCGATGGGTCAAGCAGCCCTAACTCTGGTCCTGGTTCAGATTCTGACGGTTCGAGTTGGAGTTGGGGTTCGATCCCTCATTGGGGATGGATATCAGATAGCTCAAACAACTCAGGATCAGGTTCGAGTTCAAACTCTGACGGCTCTGGTTGGGGTTGGGGCTGGGGTTGGGGATCCCACGGGTCAAGTAGCTCCGGATCAGGTTCGGGTACAAACTCTGATGGTTCACGTTGGAGATGGAACTGGAATCCTAGGTCAGGCTGGAGGTTGAGTTGGGGTTCGGACCACAACAACTCAAACAGTTCTGGTTCTAATTAAATTAGAAATGAGTTTTAAAAGATATTTAATACCATATATGTTTTTAGTTTTATGGTTTTTTTAGATTTTATGTATTTATAATTGTTTTAAATAATTAATTTGGTTTGATAAATTACGATGAATAATTCGGATTTTTCAATCATGGTTATTAATTTTACATATTTATTGAGTAGTTCATTTTCCAATTATATAATTGATAATTTAAGAAATTAGTATTTAAAAATAAAACTTAATTTTACAAAAAGCCAAAATATAAAAAACTAATGGTTCAAAGAAAAATATAAGCAAAAAACAAAAAAAATATAAGTAAAAAACAAAAAAAAAATATAAGTTAAAAAACAAGAAAAATATGGGCAAAAAAAAAATTAAGCAAAAAACAAAAACAATATAAGTAAAATAAAAGTTACGATTTCTATTTTTTTCACCTTTCAAAATCTTGAAAAGATTGTATCACAAATCATATGGAAAAATTAAGTCCAAAAGATGATAACCGTAAAATTACTATGTATTAGAGAAATAATGAATTAATTTGTATTATTTCTGACAACAAGATTTCAAAAAAAAATTAGGAGAATGAGACGTATATAAGGTACTCTTCATTTCAGAATTTACTTCTCAATAGTAATGATTACTCTGATAACTGAAAAAGGCAAATTGATAAAATCAAAAATACGAAAACTAATGTAATTAAATCAAATATTCTTTTCCTAAATCAATTCGGTTTCGGTTTATCCTTCTTTATAAATACGTTTCACAAAGCATAAATCCCGAAAATACGTAAGAAGAAGAAGAAACAATTATGGCTCTCTCTGGTTTACAAAAGAACTTACTCCTGCTCGTCTTAGCGTTTGTATGTCTCTCCTCATCTGGAGTTGAAGCGTGGAGCTGGAGTTGGAGCAACGGGTCAGGTTGGGGTTGGGGATCCGATGGGTCAAGCAGCTCTAACTCAGGTCCTGGTTCGGATTCTGACGGTTCGAGTTGGAGTTGGGGTTCGATCCCTCATTGGGGATGGAGATCAG
The DNA here is from genome assembly GCA_018901935.1 of Pugionium cornutum. Taxonomy (NCBI): domain Eukaryota; kingdom Viridiplantae; phylum Streptophyta; class Magnoliopsida; order Brassicales; family Brassicaceae; genus Pugionium; species Pugionium cornutum. Next base: position 2,121 of record JAENJI010000487.1, read on the forward strand.
ATAGCTCAAACAACTCAGGATCAGGTTCGAGTTCAAACTCTGACAGCTCTGGTTGGGGCTGGGGCTGGGGTTGGGGATCCCACGGGTCAAGTAGCTCCGGATCAGGTTCGGGTACAAACCCTGATGGTTCACGTTGGAGATGGAACTGGAATCCTAGGTCAGGCTGGACTTGGAGTTGGGGTTCGGACTACAACAACTCAAGCAGTTTTGGTTCTAGTTCAAGCTTGGTCGTGGACAGTGAAACGTCTAAAAAGATCGTAGTGGGAGGATCGGATGGATGGACAAAAGGGTTAGATTACAAAAAATGGGTTTCCAAGAATTCTCCTTTCTATATAAATGACATTCTTGGTAAGTAAACTTCGACAAAATACTATCTTTTGTTAAACATTATAACTAATATGAATAATTTTGTGTTGCAGTTTTCAAATACAATAAAACTGCGAAACGAAGGAACAATGTGTATTTGTTTCAAGACCCATGGAGTTACATGAACTGCAACATCAAGAATGCAAAGAAGATTGGTTCAACGAATAATGAAAGTGAAGAAAGTTTCAACTTTACACTAAAGAAGATAAAACCTTACTTCTTTGCATCTGGCGAGCATAATGGTGATTATTGCAGTAACCATAACATGAAGTTCACTGTCTTCCCTGTTCCTCACCATTCTAGCTAAAGAAAATTTCTTTAGTCTTTTTTATGATTTAGGGTTTTTTATTTTGTTTATGTTTTTTAGTTTTTTTTCTTAAGTTTTTAATGGAGATTTGAGTTTTATTTTATAGAGTTAAAATTTCCAATATGTGAAATATGTTATTAGTTAAGAAAAACATATGTGATGAACTAAATTAACTCAAAATTGACTATTAATCGCATGGTTGACACAAAGTTCTTAATTATTCTAAGTATAGAGTTCGATATATATATATATATATATATATATATATATATATAGATATTAGTATGTCATTGAATTCAAAAAGTATTTGTATAACTTAAATAAATTACATATGTCATTGATTTCATAATAAAATATATTGATTTTCTAACCAAACTAATAGCATTAGAATGTATTGTAATTATTTTTGTAACCAAAATAATTACATATGTATTGTAACCAAAATAACTTAAATCTATTTATATATTTATTTAAAATTATTTTTAAATTATCATATATGTAAATTAAAGAAATAAAAATAACTAATTTTTAAGAATATAATAATATTTTTAGTTAGTTTAATTAAATATATTGATTGTTTAACCAAATTAATAGCAATGATATATATTATAATTATTCTATTAACTTAAACCTATTTTATATTTATTTTAAATTTATTATGGTGATGACATGTCATGATAATATTTGTTGTTAATAACACGTTAGGTTAATGTTAGTTTCTTAAATTGTTGTTCAAATAATATATTAGGGATGTGCAAACGTTCTATTTGCCTCTGCCATTCTATGATTCTCCTTCGTTTTTGCGTATGACATCACCAATAATTCGGAACTTAATTTGAAAAGCATATTTCGACCCAGAAATTTTCAGGATGCCTTAATAACGAACTAATGGCAAGTACTTTTCCTTGCTTGAATCCTATTTCAATGGGAACTTGATGAGTTGATCCGCGTCTTGCTTTTACTACTATATCGGGAGTTACTCCACGTATTACTTGACGTAAAAAAGATAGTGGAATTGTTTTTGTCTTTTGTTGAATCCTTTTTAAGGCTCGATAGATAATTTGATAAGCCAATGAATTTTTTACATGGTTGAGGTACAGGTTCCAACCATTCAAGTGGGTCAGGTTCAAGTGCAGGAGCAGGATGGGGATGGGATTCTAGCCAAGACGGTTCTGGTTGGGGTTGGGGTTGGGGATGGAGTCCTAACAACAAACAAAACTCGAAATTTTATGGCTCGGGTTCAGGTTCAGGTTTAGGTAATTCAAAAAGCACCAATGCCAGTTACAATGCACCAAGAAAGATCATAGTGGGTGGAGACAAAGAATAGACTTATGGTGTCAATTATTCTGATTGGGCTTCTAAAACTGCTCCCTTCTTTCTCAATGACATCCTTGATAATGTATTAACAATTTCAACATTCATAAGCATCAACTTTTTTGATATTAATGGTATGATTATCCAAATGCAGTGTTCAAATATAACCCATCAGCTCCATTCACACACAGTGTCTACTTGCTTCCAAACCCTTCCAGCTATGAGAAATGTGAGGTGAAGAAAGGAATAATGATTGCATCTCCTAAGCAAGGTGCTGGAAACGGCTTTGAGTTTGTTCTTAAGAATATGAAACCTTACTACTTTGCTTGCGGTGAACACGATGGTGCACATTGCAACAATGGCACTATGAAGTTCACTATCATGCCTGTACTCCCTCCTTGGTAATTTTTGATATCAAATTCAACACCAATGTTAAAAAGTATCAATTATGAGGGTTTCACTTTGTTGTTATGTGTCGTCAATAAATGAGATTACTATTATTTATGGAATTGTTTGTGGTTTTATTTTATGTCTTTATATTATCCTTTTAATATTAAAATAGAAGTGAATTTATAGAAAAATGATGATATGTCATTAGAAAACATGACATGACTAAAAAATAATTATAACATGGCGTTTAGTCAAATGTGATATAGTAATTTTAAACATAAATTTATTTCCCAAAAAATAAATCTATTAAATTAGAAATGAGTTTTAAAAGATATTTAATACCATGTATGTTTTCATTTTTATGGTTTTTTTAGATTTTATGCATTTATAATTGTTTTAAATAATTAATTTGGTTTGATAAATTACGATGAATAATTTGTATTTTTCAATCATGGTTATTAATTTTACATGTTTATTGAGTAGTTTATTTTCCAATTATATAATTGATAATTTAAGAAATTAGTATTTAAAAATAAAACTTAATTTTATTAAAAAAAAGGCCAAAATATAAAAAACTAATGGTTCAAAGAAAAATATAAGCAAAAAACAAAAAAAATATAAGTAAAAAAGAAAAAAATATAAGTAAAAAAAGAAAAATATGAGAAAAAAAATATAAGCAAAAAACAAAAAGAATATAAGCAAAATAAAAGTTACGATTTCTATTATTTTTTCACCTTTCAAAATCTTGAAAAGATTGTATCACAAATCATATGGAAAAATTAAGTCCAAAAGATGATAACCGTAAAATCACCATGTATTAGAGAAATAATGAGTTAATTTGTATAATTTCTGACAACAACATTTCAAAAAAAATTTAGGAGAATGAGATGTACATTTTAACTAATCTTCCACCTCTATATATAAGGTACTCTTCATTTCAAAGAGAGAAAGAAAAAGAAATAAAATTTGGTTGTTTTTTTCGTTTTGGTATTGTTATATCATAAGAAATGTTGTTCTCATTGATGTTGCTGATGGTTCATAGTTATATATTCTTTTCTCAATTAGGAATAACCTCGATTACAACATTGACAATCCATGTAACGAACTGTGGTTTTTTTCATTCTTTTCATGTACTTATCTATATTAGCATAACTGACTTTTTGTGTGTTGCTAATTTTTTTAAAATCTAAAAGAGCTCAGATGAAGATTTTATAGACTGCATCAACATAGTAGATCAACTGGTATTTAAACATCCCTCGCTACAACAACATAAACTTTAAGTTTATCTTATATTAATTAAAGAACATAATTATATAAAATCAATATTTGTATGTTTAATTTTTTGTAATTAATTAACAGAAAATACCAGCAGACATCATATCCTCTTAATACTCTTAATATTAAAAGAAAAGTGAGTTATAAAAAAATGACGATATTTCATTAAAAAAATGACGTGACTAAAAAGAATTATGACATGACGCTTAGTCAAATGTGACATATCAATTTCAAATATAAATTTATTAAAAAAATATGATTTTATAATATCAACATGATCAATTATTTAAAATATAAAAAATAAATTAGTTTAAAATTAAAAACATATTATATAAAATCAATAGAATATTTAATGTAATTAATTAGAAAATAAAATATATTTTAATATCTTAATAAAAAAGAAAATATTATAAAAAAAAATGATATTTCATTAAAAAAATGATATATGACTAAAGAATTATGACATATAATTATATCAATTTTAAATAAATTTATTAAAAATAAATTAATCATATATAATTTAAATATAAAATTATTAAAAATCATATATATTACATGATGTTTAAAAATATTTATTATCATTAAAATAATATATCTAAAACAAATTATGACATGACATTTAGTTAAATATGACATAGTAATTTTAAAAAATAATTTTTTCAAAAAAATTAAATCATATATATTAAATTAGAAATGATTTAAAAGATATTTAATACCATGTATGTTTTAGTTTTATGGTTTTTGTTTGATTTTATGCATTTATAATTGTTTTAAATAATTAATTTGGTTTGATAAATTATGAATAATTTGTATTTTTCAATCATAGTTATTACTTTTACATGTTTATTGAGTTGTTCATTTCCAATTATGTAATTGATAATTTAAAATTAGTATTAAAATTAAACTTAATTTTACAAAAAAACTAAAATATATTAAACTAATGGTTCAAAATGTATTATATATAAATCTATAGTTTTAATATACAATTATATCAAAATATATTTTAAATATAGGTTAAAAACATAAGCATATTAATTAAAAAAAATAGTTTTAAATACATAAAACACAAATAAAACTTTTTATATAATAAATATGTATAATACATAAATATTATTATCAAATTTAATAATGATCTAAGTGTAAATATTACCAGAGTTTTATGGTAAAATGGCAATGGTTTGATGGTATTTTTATGAAAAATGACAGTTTGTATTTGTTTCTCAATTTTCCATATATATATGGAAAAGGTGTCTTTTAATTTTTATAATTTAAACCCCAACCACTATAAGAAAACAAAACCCAAAAGTATGATCCAAATATTGCGAGGAAATTGTAAGATCCAAAAATCGATCGTCACAAATCTATTAGAAATTTTGCGAAGGAATATTATCGTAGCTCATCAGTCGCAAATCTCTTGCATATTTGCAACGCATTTGAGAGGCGCAACAAGTCATCGCAATTCCATAACAAATTCTACGTAATATTTGCTGTGGTTTTTGCATTTTCTTTGTCTGGAAAATATGCAACGTATTTGTGAGGAACGTAAATTTTTTTCCACAAGGTAAAGGTGTAAATCTAGTTTATATAATAATTACATAATTTATTGGTTTGCGTAATAAAATATTAAAATTGAATATAAAATTGAGCTCAAATATACTTAACTAAATTTAGAAATATAAATGCATACTATTTTCCAGCTAAGTGATGTTTGCCTGAAACAATAGATGCTTACGGGAGTCCACAACCTAGTGATGACTTTATTTGATTAAAAATCTCTAATATATTATTTGAAAAATATTTTAAGAAAATAACCTCATTTGCTAACGTGCTATTACCACAATAAATTTTAAATAAATATATAAATGAGATTAATTTACTAGAATAATTATAACATATATCATTGATATTAATTTGGTTAGATAATCAATATATTTTATTAAACTAACCAATAAAAAAAAATTTAAAATTCGTAAAAAACAATTATTTTTATTTTCTTAATTTAAATATACAAAATTGATTTTAAAAATAATTTTAAATAAAATTTAAAATTAAATAAATATCTATTTTAAATTTACTAATAAACAAAATTATATAATTTGCGAATAGTTTTCTCTATGCAGGACGTGGATATAAATCTAGTACTCATTTAATTCCCAAAGTTTCTTAAATGTAAAATTTTATAGTACCAAAAAACTATCCAAATCTAACATCTAAAGCAATTTTTGGTAAGGTAACCCGATTTCTGACGGTTTTCAGTGATTTTCGGCTATTTTTCGGATATTTCCAATTCGAGTGTAATTATATGAGAGGATATTGTTTGCAGTTTCCAATTTGCAATGGATCAATTCGAATAATTAGGTTCCTCAAATCAAAATTTCGATAGTGCATAGGGTATTAGATGAAAATTTCAATGTTGGTGGAGATTTTAATATGGGTGAAGAAGAAGTTATGGAATCCGATGATAGTGTAGTATTGTGGAAGATGATTGTGAAGTTATCGAGGAAGATATGGGTGGTATACAGAGACCAAACTAGGTTCGGATGGAATGAGTTTGTTGATTGTGAAGTTCGATTTAGATTTTAGATATGAGAAAATCGTTGGAATTCATTGGAAATGTCCGAAATCAGGTTAGCTTGCTGGACATCGCCTCATGGTCTTAGGCTTTCAATTCGGGAAAATCGTATTTTTAATTTTCAAAATTACACTTACTAATAGTTCAAACCTCCTCACTACTTCTAAACTTTCAAACTTGTAATAATAACAATTCAAACCATGAAACTACAATTTTTTGTTGCGTTGCAAAAAATTTAGACGGAGTAATTAACTCCTTAAGTAAACAATAAACATCTGATAAAAAACTTAATATGTGGTTAAGTTTTATTTTAAATAACTATTTTTTAATTTAATTATAATTTTTTTATTTAAAGAAATCCAAAAATCTCCAAATTGGGATCTAGGATTCGTGCAAAATTTTGATATTCGGTAAAAGAAAAAAAAATTTGACAAGAGATGAAGCGATCAAATGGATTTGAGTCAAAATGAGGTTCATTTGATTTGAAACTTACATTTATATGTTGGAAACAAAAAGTTGGAAGGAATATTGGGATTTCGATTTCGGGAAATTATCCAAAATTGAAAGCAAAATAGCTGTCGAAAGAGGTAGCTCGTTTGCTGCGAAGATTGGAGAGCCGTCTAAAGAGGTAAATCGGATCTCCTATTTGTTTTGTTATGTTGATAAAAATATTTTGGTTGGTGAATTTGGTAGATTTTGGTATTGTGTTTTGTTGAATATATTCTCTTGCAAATGTTTCACGATTCAAATTTTTCATTTGTTAAGTACAAAACTCGATGGAGTTGTTTGTTATTGTAATCGGAAAACAAAAATTATGCAAATATGGACAAATTCAAATCTTGGTCGTACGTTTTATAGTTGTCAAATGCGTAAAATTGGATATAGATATATGTATTGTGAGTTTTTCTGTTAGTTCGATATGGAAAACCACAACCATATGTAGAAGTGAAAATTACACGTATAGTATTGTTTATGACTAAATATAAATTAAATATTATATAATTTTAAATTTTATTTAAATTTATTTTTAATAAATAATATTGTATATATAAATTAAGAAAATAAATTTTTTTTCTATGAATTTAATAGTATTTTTTGTTAGTTTAATAAAATATATTGATTATCTAACCAAATTAATAACAATGACATATATATCATAATTATTCTATTAATTTAAATTTATTTATATATTTATTTGAAATTCAATGTGGTGATAACATTTAATCATCATATTTCTATTAATAACACGTTAGATTAACATTATTTTTAAAATATTTTTGAAATAATATATTAGGTATGAGTCAAATTTCTTTTAGCAATAATTCTGATTTAAAAGAATAACATAATGGAATGGTTTGGGTTTTCATTTCATCAGAATTAATTAGAAATTTTACGTCGATTTTTTTACTAATACATTTGGTAAGGATTTACTTAGCACTTTTTTTATCAAGTCACAAAACCATCATAATTTGATGGAAAATCGATTGGTCATTTTTCTTACTAAGATTTAGGTGAGAAATTCTGGAAGAATATCTATAATATATTAATTGGGAATCATTTTAACAAAGTAATATTACGTTGACGTGTGATTTACAAGTGTGACATGTTGATGTGTCACATTATTATACCATTTTAATATAAATATTAACTAAGACATAATTTACTAGAGTATTTACGAAAATTTCTATTATACAGTATATCATATGTAAATCCCTAATATTTCGCATACAATATATTTTTTTATAAAATGTAAATATAATATAAAACAATATATAAATTTTGAAAAATTAGTTAAACAAAATATAAACCAAAAGTTTAGTTTAATTGAGTATTTATCATATGTATAATTTTATCCAAAATAGATACAATTTAAATCTATTTGTATAATCCAATTTTATTATCTATTTCATTTTCATAATCAATATTAAAAAGTTTTTAAAAAATTATTTTAAATATGAGGTAAATTATATATATATATATATATATATATCTAATTTAAATCAATAAAATAAATAATTAATTATTATATGTGAATATTTTTCTCACACAGGGCGTGGTTCAAAATCTAGTTCATACTTATTTTGTAGTTTTTAGTGTTTGCCATTCAATATTGTATCTAACAAATCAATAAAAAAGGAGAATTTTGATATGCTTTATGAGAGGAGAACAGTTGAAAGACTATCTTTATTTGATGTCAATTGAGAAAATATATTTTCTAAAACTTTTGTTTTAAATATATCTAGTTTAAATTTATAAAAATAATATAAATTTAATACTAAAATACATTAAATTTTATTATTAATAAAAAATTAAATTCTAAATTGGAATAAATAACCCAAATATAATGTTTTAAATTTACATATGTTTTATTTATAATAACATATATTTTTATAAAATAATTTGTGTTATTTTTGGAATTTTAAGTTTACATATATTTAAAAATGTACTATTTTATTATATTATTTTTTTCTAAATTAGTTAAATTATTTTTTAATAGTTTATAATTAAAGTTTCAGTATTTGAAGTAAACATTGGGATTTGAAAAAAAAATTAGTAATTTAAACAAAAAATTAAAACAAAAATCTTAATACTTATGAAAAGTTAGATTTGAAAAAGTCAAAAAAATCTATTTTGAGACATTAAAAGGTGATTTCTTTGTATAACCCTAGATTTATTATCCGAGGCATATCACAACAAATCACTTAAATTTACTGTTAGATTTGAACTTATCCCATATATTTGAACTTAATATATATATATATATAATAATTTCCTCTTTGTTGGCAGATAGAGAAAAACGATCAAGGAAATCAAGATTAATCGGAAAAAGATTAATTAATGATTACTCGTAGATATATGTGATAACTGAAAAAGGCAAATTGATAAAATCAAAAAGACGAAAACTGTTGTAATTAAATCAAATATTATTTTCCTAAATCAATTGGGTTTAGTTTATCCTTTTCTATAAATACGTTTCTTACAACCTAACAAGCAACTCACAATTCACAAAGCATAAATACGTAAGAAGAAGAAGAAACAATTATGGCTCTCTCTCGTTTACAAAAGAACTTACTCGTGCTCGTCTTAGTGTTTGCATGTCTCTCCTCATCTGGAGTCGAAGCGTGGAGCTGGAGTTGGAGCAATGGGTCAGGTTGGGGTTGGGGATCCGATGGGTCAAGCAGCTCTAGCTCAGGTCCTGGTTCTGATTCTGACGGTTCGAGTTGGAGTTGGGGTTCCATCCCTCATTGGAGATGGAGATCAGATGGCTTAAACAACTCAGGATCAGGTTCGGGTTCAAACTCTAATGGCTCTGGTTGGGGCTGGGGTTGGGGATCCAATGGGTCAAGCAGCTCAGGTTCGGGTTCAAACTCTAACGGCTCTGGTTGGGGCTGGGGTTGGGGTTGGGGATCCGATGGGTCAAGAAGCTCCGGTTCAGGTTCGGGTACAAACCCTGATGGTTCACGTTGGAGATGGAACTGGAATCCTAAGTCAGGTTGGAGTTGGAGTTGGGGTTCGAACCACAACTCAAGCAGTTCTGGTTCTAGTTCAGGCTTGGTCGCGAACAGTCAAACATCTAAAAAGATCGTAGTGGGAGGATCGGATGGATGGACAAAAGGGTTAGATTACAAAAAATGGGTTTCCAAGAATTCTCCTTTCTATATAAATGACATTCTTGGTAAGTAAACTTCGACAAAATACTATCTTTTGTTAAACATTATAACTAATATGAATAATTTTGTGTTGCAGTTTTCAAATACGATAAAACTGCGAAACGAAGGAACAATGTGTATTTGTTTCAAGACCCATGGAGTTACATGAACTGCAACATCAAGAATGCAAAGAAGATTGGTTCAACGAATAATGAAAGTGAAGAAAGTTTCAACTTTACACTAAAGAAGATAAAACCTTACTTCTTTGCATCTGGCGAGCATAATGGTGATTATTGCAGTAACCATAACATGAAGTTCACTGTCTTCCCTGTTCCTCACCATTCTAGCTAAAGAAAATTTCTTTAGTCTTTTTTATGATTTAAGGTTTTTTATTTTTTTTATGTGTTTTTTAGTTTTTTCTTAAGTTTTTAATGGAGATTTGAGTTTTAGTTTATAGAGTTAAAATTTCCAATATGTGAAATATGTTTTTAGTTAAGAAAAACATATGTGATGAACTAAATTAACTCAACCAAACTGACTATTAATGGCATGGTTCACACAAAGTTCTTAATTATTCTAAGTATAGAGTTCGATCATGTGTTGTTATATTCATGCTTTATGTTTCAAAATTACAATCGAGTAACTTAAAATACATGAGGCGTATACAATATAGATTTTTATTTTTACAGTAGGTGTATTCGAGTTGAGCTACGATTATTCTTTTTTAGTTTCATTATGATAAAATCAAGTCGTTTTTTCCAGTATAGCATATTTGGGACTTTCTATTTGATTGTATTGAAAGGTCTAATAAATTGGGATTTTTCTATTTGGCCGAATTATTTTGGGGCAAACGTATCATTTTTTGATAAAAATACGAGTTTCAAGAGAATAATTCGGAGTTCATGCAGAACAGAACCATGTAGTACCAAAAACGAGATAGGTATTCCAAAAAACAAGATTTTTTTTCAAATAAGCCAATTTTTGAAGGAGGTTTTCAACTCCAGGAATGAATAAAAAAAATCTTTATTGGTTATACTTCCTATTTTTTTATGAAGAAAATGAATCTTTTTATCGAAGGATCAGAAAAAATTGAGTCTGAATTTTCTGCGGAATGATTTGGAAGAGCGAGAACCAAAAAGAATGGTATTTGCTAGCAACAACATAATGAAGGCAATCAATCAATATAGATTGATCCAAAATTTGATTCAAATCCAATTCCAACATAGTCCTTATAGGTACATAAGAAATGTATTGATTCGATTTTTTTTAATGAATAGATCGGATCGCAACTTCGAATATGGAATTCAAAAGAATCTAATAGGAAATGATATTTCAATCAGAGAACTATAATGAAAGATACGATCAACCAACATTTATCGAATTTGAAAAGGAGTCATAAAAACGGTTCGATCCTCTTATTTTTCTTTCTCGAACCAAGAGACTCATCAATTGGGATCGTAATGCATATAGATACAAATGGTCCAATGGGAAAAAGAATTTCCAAGAGCATTTGGAGCATTTCGTTTCTGAGCGAAAAAGTCTTTTTCAAGTAGTGTTCGATTGATTATGTCTTAATCAATATTTGATTGATTGGTCTGAGGTTATTGATAAAAATATGTCCAAACCACTTTTTTTTTCCAAGTTACTTTGTTTTTTTGTCCAAGTTACTTTGTTTTTGGTTGTCCAAGTTACTTCTTTTTTGTCCAAGTTATTTCTCTTTTTGTCTAACTCACTTTGTTTTTCTTATTACTTTATACGTAGGTTATCCATTCCGTATTATACAAAAAGACTCAAAATATTTTATCGACATGAATGTTTTATATCGAAAAAGTCTAACTATTCTTTTTGAAAACCTTATGCATTTTTTATTAGAATACATATAGGAGAAAGAATACCATGTATATTTCTAAGCTTCCACAGTTTTGGTTTATATATTCAATAATGATACCATGAGTGCTTTAGGGCGTACACAAGATATGTTTTCAGATACCGCTATATAATTACGACCAGTGTTTGCTCAATGGATACAAAATACCCATGTTTTAGCACCTAGTGTAACAGCCCTTAGTGAAACAGCGAGCACGAGTTTGACTTGGAGGACAATGAGTTAGTAGCCGTGAGTGGCAAAGTAGCTTTGTTACCTATTATATTAGAAACGGCAGATTTTTTGGTACATCATATTCAGGCATTTACAATTCATGTGACGGTATGGATACTGTTGAAAGCTGTTTTATTTGTTCGTAGCTCGTCTTTAATACCAGATAAGCACTTTTTAGCATGACATTTTGAGTCCCGCATGTCTACCATTTAACCACCAAGGCATCTTGAAAGTTAATCGTATTCTATAAATATGATATATATCTAGCAAGGGTTCAAATCTAAGACAAATTCTACATAATGTTTGCTATCATGAAATTTTCTTAGCTATCTTGACCGATATGGAGAAAAAAAACTTGGGTTAAAAGAAAATGCTATTTTGGAGTTTTATCTACAATTTTATTGTGTAGGTGGGGATCCAATATTTTCTTAATCCTTATGTAAGTTATTACAAAAAAAATTCTTTCACCAAAGGTGTGAATTAGGAAGGATTGGTCGCCAAATTTATTAGCTAGAGATTGAATCTTAATATACCTCAAAACAATATATTTTTGTTACTGCGAGATATATTAGCAGCTCTCAATCATTTGACTAAGATGAAATTTAGAATGGGTACACTTGATGATATGAAGCATTTGAAAAATAAATGTACTCCCTATGTGGCGGATCTTTTACAAGACCAGTTGGATTTGGCTTTTTCTTGTTTAGAAAATTTCCTTTTCCATTGTAAAATTGCCTGAAAGAACTTTTTTCAATATAAAAATAAAAAACCCTTAACGAAGTGGTTCCAACTTATTGATTCGCACTAACCCTAGATCCTTACTCCTGCAATATTATTTAAGCTTCTCTCTCATTCAATATTAGGATCTTGTTCTATCGTTGAGCAGATATTTTTCTATGTAAATACGAATCGAAGTTTGAAGAAGGGGAAGGAGAAGGAGTCCTCGACCCACAACGGATAGAAAAGAATTTATCCAATCACATAATTTGGGCTCCTAAAATATGGCGCCTTTGGGGCTTTCTATTTGATTATATCAAAAGGTATAATGAATTGGGATTTCTCTGCTCCTATTGGACCATTTGTATCTATATGCATTAGGCTCTCGATTTACAAATCTCTTGGTTTGGGAAAGAAAAATAAGAGAATCAAACCGTTTCCTCTGACTCATGGTTGATCATAATTCGTATTTTCTTTCCTTTTCATGTATTCGAGAAAGAGATCGATCAAGTTTGATTTTTTTATTTTCTATTGATTTTTTTCGGATCGAGATGTATGGATCCATGGATCTATGTGTATATATTGATCATATTCATGGATTAACCAAAACTAGATTTAGATCCACATTTTGTGTAGAAAAAAAATATTCGTATAGTTTACGTTGTTAAAAAAATATTTTTTTTTAATATAAACAAATAATATATAAATATTTTAAATTTTATATGTTAATTATCTATTAATAGATAATTTAATTTTGTTATCATGTATTTAAATATTTATATATATAATATATTATTATATATATATATATATATATATTAGTTGTCATTCAATTCAAAAAGTATTTCTATAACTTAAATAAATTACATATGTTATTGATTTCATAGTAAAATATATTGATTTTCTAACCAAACTAATAGCACTGGAATATATTGTAATTATTCTAATAAATTAAATCTATTTCTATATTTATTTAAAATTATTTATAAATTATCGTATATATAAATTAAAGAAAAAAATAATTAATTTTTAAGAATATAATAATATTTTGGGTTAGTTTAATGAAATATATTGATTTTCTAAATAAATTATTAGCAATGACATATATTGTAATTATTCTAGTAAATTAAACCTACTTTTATATTTATTTTAAATTTATTATGGTAATTACACGTCAACATAATATTTTGTTAATAACACGTTAATTTAAGGTTATTTTCTTAAACTGTTTCTCAAATAATATATTAGAGATGTGCAAACGCTCTATTTGCCTCTGCCATTCTATGAGTCTTTTCGTTTTTGCGTATGTAATCGCCACTCCTTTGGTAGCATCAACTAATTTGAAACTTAATTTGAAAGCCATATTTCTACCCGGACATTTTTGGATGCCCTAATAACCAAGGAATGGCAAGTTCTTGATGAGTTGATCTACGAAAACAAGATTAATTAATTAATTAATATTGACTCGTTGTTGTGATAATTCAAAAAAGCTAATGTGGAGTCAAAGTAATGATTAGTCGTAGATATATGTGATAACTCTAAAAGGCAAATTGATAAAATCAAAAAGACGAAAACTAATGTAATTAAATCAAATATTATTTTCCTAAATCAATTGGGTTTAATTTATCCTTCTCTATAAATACGTTTCTTACAATCTAACAAACAACTCACAATTCACAAAGCATAAATCACGCAAATACGTAAGAACAAGAAACAATTATGGCTCTCTCTGCTTTACAAAAGAACTTACTCCTGCTCGTCTTAGCGTTTGCATGTCTCTTCTCATCTGGAATTGAAGCGTGGAGCTGGAGTTGGAGCAACGGGTCAGGTTGGGGTTGGGGATCCGATGGGTCAAGCAGCTCTAACTCAGGTCCTGGTTCGGATTCTGACGGTTCGAGTTGGAGTTGGGGTTCGATCCCTCATTGGGGATGGAGATCAGATAGCTCAAACAACTCAGGATCAGGTTCGAGTTCAAACTCTGACGGCTCTGGTTGGGGCTGGGATTGGGGTTGGGGATCCCACGGGTCAAGTAGCTCCGGATCAGGTTCGGGTACAAACCCTGATGGTTCACGTTGGAGATGAAACTGGAATCCTAGGTCAGGCTGGAGTTGGAGTTGGGGTTCGGACCACAACAACTCAAACAGTTCTGGTTCTAATTAAATTAGAAATGAGTTTTAAAAGATATTTAATACCATATATGTTTTCAGTTTTATGGTTTTTTTAGATTTTATGTATTTATAATTGTTTTAAATAATTAATTTGGTTTGATAATTTACGATGAATAATTTGGATTTTTCAATCATGGTTATTAATTTTACATATTTATTGAGTAGTTCATTTTCCAATTATATAATTGATAATTTAAGAAATTAGTATTTAAAATTAAAACTTAATTTTACAAAAAGCCAAAATATAAAAAACTAATGGTTCAAAGAAAAATATAAGCAAAAAACAAAAAAATATAAGAAAAAAACAAAAAAAAATATAAGTAAAAAAACAAGAAAAATATGAGCAAAAACAAAAAAAAAATATAAGCAAAAAACAAAAACAATATAAGCAAAATAAAAGTTACGATTTCTATTTTTTCACCTTTCAAAATCTTGAAAAGATTGTATCACAAATCATATGGAAAAATTAAGTCCAAAAGATGATAACCGTAAAATCACTATGTATTAGAGAAATAATGAGTTAATTTGTATTATTTCTGACAACAAGATTTCAAAAAAAATTAGGAGAATGAGACGTATATAAGGTACTCTTCATTTCAAAGAGAGAAAGAAAAAAAAATAAAATTTGGTTGTTTCTTTTTTGTTTTGGTATTGTTTATCATAAGAAATGTTGTTCTCATTGATATTGCTGATGGTTCACGTTTAATAATTAATAATTGGATTATTATTCTAATTCAGGCTTTACATGAAAATCTAAAAGGATTTATAATATGGATGGACAAATCAGATTACAAAAAAAGGATATCTAAAGAGTCCTTAGAAATCAAATCTAAATCTAATGCATAATCTAGTGTCATTTTTTAAGTATCCCTAATATATTATTTCAGAATCTTTTTAACAAATTAATTTTATCATGACGTGTTAATAACAAATACTATGCTGACGTGTTAACACCATAACGTGTTAAAAAAAATTATGACATAGCGTTTAGTCAAATGTGATATAGTAATTTTAAACATAAATTTATTTCCCAAAAAAGTAAATCATATATATTAAATTAGAAATGAGTTTTAAAAGATATTTAATACCATATATGTTTTCAGTTTTATGGTTTTTTTAGATTTTATGTATTTATAATTGTTTTAAATAATTAATTTGGTTTGATAAATTACGATGAATAATTTGGATTTTTCAATCATGGTTATTAATTTTACATATTTATTGAGTAGTTCATTTTCCAATTATATAATTGATAATTTAAGAAATTAGTATTTAAAAATAAAACTTAATTTTACAAAAAGCCAAAATATAAAAAACTAATGGTTCAAAGAAAAATATAAGCAAAAAACAAAAAAAATATAAGTAAAAAACAAAAACAAAATATAAGTAAAAAAACAAGAAAAATATGAGCAAAAACAAAAAAAAATATAAGCAAAAAATAAAAACAATATAAGCAAAATAAAAGTTACGGTTTCTATTATTTTTTCACCTTTCAAAATCTTGAAATGATTGTATCACAAATCATATGGAAAAATTAAGTCCAAAAGATGATAACCGTAAAATCACTATGTATTAGAGAAATAATGAGTTAATTTGTATTATTTCTGACAACAAGATTTCAAAAAAAATTAGGAGAATGAGACGTATATAAGGTACTCTTCATTTCAAAGAGAGAAAGAAAAAAAAAAAAATTTGGTTGTTTCTTTTTGGTTTTGGTATTGTTTATCATAAGAAATGTTGTTCTCATTGATATTGCTGATGGTTCACGTTGGAGATGGAACTGGAATCCTAGGTCAGGTTGGAGTTGGAGTTGGGGTTCTAATTCAGGCTTGGTCGTGGACAGTGAAACGTCTAAAAGGATTGTAGTGGGAGGATCGGATGGATGGACAAAAGGGTCAGATTACAAAAAAAGGATATCTAAAGAGTCCTTAGAAATCAAATCTAAATCTAATGCATAATCTAGTGTCATTTTTTAAGTATCCCTAATATATTATTTCAGAATCTTTTTAACAAATTAATTTTATCATGACGTGTTAATAACAAATACTATGCTGACGTGTTAACACCATAACGTGTTAAAAAAAATTATGACATAGCGTTTAGTCAAATGTGATATAGTAATTTTAAACATAAATTTATTTCCCAAAAAAGTAAATCATATATATTAAATTAGAAATGAGTTTTAAAAGATATTTAATACCATATATGTTTTCAGTTTTATGGTTTTTTTAGATTTTATGTATTTATAATTGTTTTAAATAATTAATTTGGTTTGATAAATTACGATGAATAATTTGGATTTTTCAATCATGGTTATTAATTTTACATATTTATTGAGTAGTTCATTTTCCAATTATATAATTGATAATTTAAGAAATTAGTATTTAAAAATAAAACTTAATTTTACAAAAAAGCCAAAATATAAAAAACTAATGGTTCAAAGAAAAATATAAGCAAAAAACAAAAAAAATATAAGTAAAAAACAAAAAAAAATATAATTAAAAAAAACAAGAAAAATATGAGCAAAAACAAAAAAAAATATAAGCAAAAAATAAAAACAATATAAGCAAAATAAAAGTTACGGTTTCTATTATTTTTTCACCTTTCAAAATCTTGAAATGATTGTATCACAAATCATATGGAAAAATTAAGTCCAAAAGATGATAACCGTAAAATCACCATGTATTAGAGAAATAATGAGTTAATTTGTATTATTTATGACAACAACATTTCAAAAAAAATTGTTTTGTTATATTTATCGATTTGATAAAGATATTTCGGTTGGTGAATTTTGTAGATTTTGGTATTGTGTTTTGTTGTATATATTAATTCTCCTGCAAATATTTCACGATTCAAATTCTTCATTTGTTAAGTACAAAACTCGATGGAGTTGTTTGTTATTGTAATCGGAAAACAAAATTATGCAAATATGGACAAATTCAAATCTTGGTCGTACGTTTTATAGTTGTGAAATGCGTAAAATTGGATATAGATATATGAATTGCGAGTTTTTCTGTTAGTTCGATATGGAAAACCACATCATCAAGTTTTGCTTGAATTAAAGGATGTTCTTAAGCAAAAACAGGAGGAAAAAAACTTTCACAATACGTTAAACGATATAAATCGTGAGGATTTGGTTCAAAATTCAAGGCAATTAATAGAAAATTTGAAGTAAGTTTGCAAAGAATGTGAAACAATGAGAAATGTTAATACTGAATAAAAAGAATTTGGTTTTAAAAAATGTTTTGGTAACTGCATTGATGGGTTTTATTATGCTTATAGATATTGTATTGTCGTTAGATAAATGGTAATTTAAAACAACGTTTTAGTGTTGTAATGCCAACGATAAATGAATGGTAAAAGACTAAAAGTTAAATAATAAATGTAACCTCATATATAGAAGTGAAAATTCCAAAAAACGTATTGATTTATACCCACGTATAGTATAGTATTGTTTTTGACTAAATATAAATTAAATATTATATAATTTTAACTTTTATTTAAATTTATTTTTAACAAATAATATTGTATATATAAATTAAGAAAATAAAAATATTTTTTTTTATGAATTTAATAGTATTTTTTGTTAGTTTAATAAAATATATTGATTATCTAACCAAATTAATAACAATGACATATATATCATAATTATTCTATTAATTTAAATTTATTTATATATTTATTTGAAATTCAATGTGGTGATAACATTTAATCATGATATTTCTATTAATAACACGTTAGATTAATATTTTTTTTTAAATATTTTTGAAATAATATATTAGGTGTATGAGTCAAATTTCTTTTAGGTATTAGGGATTATGTATCTTTAATTAATTATTTGACATGTATATTATATTTCATTTATTAATTTGGAAATACTAATTAAGTTTAATTTTTGATATATGATCATAGGTCAATTCATGAACATAATATTTTGTTAATAATACATTAGTTTAAGGTTATTTTCTTAAACTGTTTCTCAAATAATATATTAGAGATGTGCAAACGCTCTATTTGCCTCTACCATTCTATGAGTCTTTTCGTTTTTGCGTATGTAATCGCCACTCCTTTGGCAGCATCAACTAATTTGAAACTTAATTTGAAAGCCATATTTCTACCTGGACATTTTTGGATGCCCTAATAACCAAGGAACGGCAAGTGCTTGATGAGTTGATCAGCGTCTTACTTTTACTGCTATATCGGGAGTTACTTCACATATTGGTTGACGTAAAATAGATAGTGAAATTGTTTATGTCTTTTGTTAAATCTTTTTAAGGCTCGATAGATAATTTGATAAGCTAATGAATTTTTTATGTGTTTCAGAATACGGTTAACCAACATGTTAACTAATCGATTATGATAAATTGGATCGGATGTTGCAGTTTTTTCTTCTACAATATCTCGACGTGAGATGAGCGTGAAAGAAGTTCAAAAATATATTTTATTTTTATAAGGGCTCAAATGTTTTAGTTTGGTTTATTGTAGGGTGGATCTCGAAAGATATGAAATATCTCTCTGCAAATAGTATATACGACTTTCATCGAATATGACTTTCTATAGAATTATATGTATCTATGAAATCGAGTATGAAATTCGATTTACTCACTTTTAAATTGAGTATCCGCTTTCCTCTTTTTCCTGTTAAGATGAAAAATCTTGTATTTTACATATATATACGATTGAGTTTTTGGATTTCCGAAATAATGTAAACATAAGTGTTTCGAATTATTGCTATTTGACCTGAAATTGTTTTAAAAAGTCAAGACATTTTGAATTGTTTGTTGACAAGAACAAAGTTAGGTAAAACCTCTGAAATTATTTCAATATTGAACTTTGAACATATAGGAGAATCCTATATTAACCAGTAAATTACATAGTTTTTTTTAAAGAATTGCATGTATTTACTTGACCTCTCAATTTTAACAATATTTTTATTTCATATTGAATTTAACATATTTTATACTTTTCAAACTAAAGTATTTCAAATACGATTGTGATCTTTGTTCTTTACTAGAGGTTTCAAAATATACAATGTCGATTTTATAATCAGTAAATTATACATTTTTTAATGATATGAAATGATATCGTAAAGGCTAACGCACGATGCAAAACTGAGGGTGATATTGTTTTGTTCTTTTGATTTGTTCGTGTGTAATAAAACAAAAACGTTTGGGAGAATTATAATTAATTTCCTTTTAGTTGGCAGACAGATAAAAACCAGAAACGAAAACAAGATTAATTAATTAATTAATATTGACTCGTTGTTGTGATAATTCAAAAAAGCTAATGTGGAGTCAAAGTAATGATTAGTCGTAGATATATGTGATAACTCTAAAAGGCAAATTGATAAAATCAAAAAGACGAAAACTAATGTAATTAAATCAAATATTATTTTCCTAAATCAATTGGGTTTAGTTTATCCTTCTCTATAAATACGTTTCTTACAACCTAACAAACAACTCACAATTCACAAAGCATAAATCACGCAAATACGTAAGAACAAGAAACAATTATGGCTCTCTCTGCTTTACAAAAGAACTTACTCCTGCTCGTCTTAGCGTTTGCATGTCTCTTCTCATCTGGAGTTGAAGCGTGGAGCTGGAGTTGGAGCAATGGGTCAGGTTGGGGTTGGGGATCCGATGGGTCAAGCAGCTCTAACTCAGGTCCTGGTTCAGATTCTGATTCGAGTTGGAGTTGGGGTTCGATCCTCATTGGGGATGGAGATCAGATAGCTCAAACAACTCAGGATCAGGTTAGTTCAAACTTTTTTTTATCATCAAGTAGCTGATCAGGTTTACAAACCCGATGGTTCACGTTGGAGATAATCCTAGGTCATGGACTTAGTTTTGACTACAACAACTCAAGCAGTTCTGGTTCTAGTTCAAGCTTGGTCGTGGACAGTGAAACGTCTAAAAAGATCGTAGTGGGAGGATCGGATGGATGGACAAAAGGGTTAGATTACAAAAAATGGGTTTCCAAGAATTCTCCTTTCTATATAAATGACATTCTTGGTAAGTAAACTTCGACAAAATACTATCTTTTGTTAAACATTATAACTAATATGAATAATTTTGTGTTGCAGTTTTCAAATACGATAAAACTGCGAAACGAAGGAACAATGTGTATTTGTTTCAAGACCCATGGAGTTACATGAACTGCAACATCAAGAATGCAAAGAAGATTGGTTCAACGAATAATGAAAGTGAAGAAAGTTTCAACTTTACACTAAAGAAGATAAAACCTTACTTCTTTGCATCTGGCGAGCATAATGGTGATTATTGCAGTAACCATAACATGAAGTTCACTGTCTTCCCTGTTCCTCACCATTCTAGCTAAAGAAAATTTCTTTAGTCTTTTTTATGATTTAGGGTTTTTTATTTTGTTTATGTTTTTTAGTTTTTTTTCTTAAGTTTTTAATGGAGATTTGAGTTTTATTTTATAGAGTTAAAATTTCCAATATGTGAAATATGTTATTAGTTAAGAAAAACATATGTGATGAACTAAATTAACTCAAAATTGACTATTAATCGCATGGTTGACACAAAGTTCTTAATTATTCTAAGTATAGAGTTCGATATATATATATATATATATATATATATATATATATAGATATTAGTATGTCATTGAATTCAAAAAGTATTTGTATAACTTAAATAAATTACATATGTCATTGATTTCATAATAAAATATATTGATTTTCTAACCAAACTAATAGCATTAGAATGTATTGTAATTATTTTTGTAACCAAAATAATTACATATGTATTGTAACCAAAATAACTTAAATCTATTTATATATTTATTTAAAATTATTTTTAAATTATCATATATGTAAATTAAAGAAATAAAAATAACTAATTTTTAAGAATATAATAATATTTTTAGTTAGTTTAATTAAATATATTGATTGTTTAACCAAATTAATAGCAATGATATATATTATAATTATTCTATTAACTTAAACCTATTTTATATTTATTTTAAATTTATTATGGTGATGACATGTCATGATAATATTTTTTTGTTAATAACACGTTAGGTTAATGTTAGTTTCTTAAATTGTTGTTCAAATAATATATTAGGGATGTGCAAACGTTCTATTTGCCTCTGCCATTCTATGATTCTCCTTCGTTTTTGCGTATGGCATCACCAATAATTCGGAACTTAATTTGAAAGGCATATTTCGACCCAGAAATTTTCAGGATGCCTTAATAACGAACTAATGGCAAGTACTTTTCCTTGCTTGAATCCTATTTCAATGGGAACTTGATGAGTTGATCCGCGTCTTGCTTTTACTACTATATCGGGAGTTACTCCACGTATTACTTGACGTAAAAAAGATAGTGGAATTGTTTTTGTCTTTTGTTGAATCCTTTTTAAGGCTCGATAGATAATTTGATAAGCCAATGAATTTTTTACATGGTTGGGGTACAGGTTCCAACCATTCAAGTGGGTCAGGTTCAAGTGCAGGAGCAGGATGGGGATGGGATTCTAGTCAAGACGGTTCTGGTTGGGGTTGGGGTTGGGGATGGAGTCCTAACAACAAACAAAACTCGAAATTTTATGGCTCGGGTTCAGGTTCAGGTTTAGGTAATTCAAAAAGCACCAATGCCAGTTACAATGCACCAAGAAAGATCATAGTGGGTGGAGACAAAGAATAGACTTATGGTGTCAATTATTCTGATTGGGCTTCTAAAACTGCTCCCTTCTTTCTCAATGACATCCTTGATAATGTATTAACAATTTCAACATTCATAAGCATCAACTTTTTTGATATTAATGGTATGATTATCCAAATGCAGTGTTCAAATATAACCCACCAGCTCCATTCACACACAGTGTCTACTTGCTTCCAAACCCTTCCAGCTATGAGAAATGTGAGGTGAAGAAAGGAATAATGATTGCATCTCCTAAGCAAGGTGCTGGAAACGGCTTTGAGTTTGTTCTTAAGATTATGAAACCTTACTACTTTGCTTGCGGTGAACACGATGGTGCACATTGCAACAATGGCACATTGCAACACGATGGTGTACTCCCTCCTTGGTAATTTTTGATATCAAATTCAACACCAATGTTAAAAAGTATCAATTATGAGGGTTTCACTTTGTTGTTATGTGTCGTCAATAAATGAGATTACTATTATTTATGGAATTGTTTGTGGTTTTACTTTATGTCTTTATATTATCCTCTTAATATTAAAATAGAAGTGAATTTATAGAAAAATGATGATATGTCATTAGAAAACATGACATGACTAAAAAATAATTATAACATGGCGTTTAGTCAAATGTGATATAGTAATTTTAAACATAAATTTATTTCCCAAAAAAGTAAATCTATTAAATTAGAAATGAGTTTTAAAAGATATTTAATACCATGTATGTTTTCATTTTTTATGGTTTTTTTAGATTTTATGCATTTATAATTGTTTTAAATAATTAATTTGGTTTGATAAATTACGATGAATAATTTGTATTTTTCAATCATGGTTATTAATTTTACATGTTTATTGAGTAGTTTATTTTCCAATTATATAATTGATAATTTAAGAAATTAGTATTTAAAAATAAAACTTAATTTTATTAAAAAAGCCCAAAATATAAAAAACTAATGGTTCAAAGAAAAATATAAGCAAAAAACAAAAAAAAAATATAAGTAAAAAAGAAAAAAATATAAGTAAAAAAAAGAAAAATATGAGAAAAAAAAATATAAGCAAAAAACAAAAAGAATATAAGCAAAATAAAAGTTACGATTTCTATTATTTTTTCACCTTTCAAAATCTTGAAAAGATTGTATCACAAATCATATGGAAAAATTAAGTCCAAAAGATGATAACCGTAAAATCACCATGTATTAGAGAAATAATGAGTTAATTTGTATAATTTCTGACAACAACATTTCAAAAAAAAATTAGGAGAATGAGATGTACATTTTAACTAATCTTCCACCTCTATATATAAGGTACTCTTCATTTCAAAGAGAGAAAGAAAAAGAATAAAATTTGGTTGTTTTTTTCGTTTTGGTATTGTTATATCATAAGAAATGTTGTTCTCATTGATGTTGTTGATGGTTCACAGTTATATATTCTTTTCTCAATTAGGAATAACCTCGATTACAACATTGACAATCCATGTAACCAACTGTGGTTTTTTTACTTCTTTTCATGTACTTATCTATATTAGCATAATTGACTTTTTGTGTGTTGCTAATTTTTTTGAAATCTAAAAGAGCTCATATGAAGATTTTATAGACTGCATCAACATAGCAGATCAACTGGTACTTAAACATCCCTCGCTACAACAACATAAACTTCAAGTTTATCTTATATTAATTAAAGAACATAATTATATAAAATCAATATTTGTATGTTTAATTTTTTGTAATTAATTAACAGAAAATACCAGCAGACATCATATCCTCTTAATACTCTTAATATTAAAAGAAAAGTGAGTTATAAAAAATGATGATATTTCATTAAAAAATGACATGACTAAAAAGAATTATGACATGACGCTTAGTCAAATGTGACATATCAATTTTAAATATAAATTTATTAAAAAAATAAATTAATCAAATATGACATGATAATTTTAAATATAAAATTATTAAAAAATCATATATATTAAACATAGAAGTGATTTTAGAAAAAATATTTACATATCATTAAAAAATAATATATCTAAAACAAATTATGACATGACATTTAGTTAAATATGACATAGTAATTTTAAAAATAAAGTTATTTTCAAAAAAGTAAATCATATATATTAAATTAGAAATGATTTAAAAAAGATATTTAATACCATGTATGTTTTTAGTTTTATGGTTTTGTTTAGATTTTATGCATTTATAATTGTTTTAAATAATTAATTTGGTTTGATAAATTATGATGAATAATTTGTATTTTTTCAATCATGGTTATTACTTTTACATGTTTATTGAGTTGTTCATGTTCCAATTATGTAATTGATAATTTAAAATTTAGTATTCAAAAATTAAACTTAATTTTACAAAAAAAATAGCTAAAATATATTAAACTAATGGTTCAAAGGTGTATTATATATAAATCTATAGTTTTAATATACAATTATATCAAAATATATTTTAAATATAGGTTAAAAACATAAGCATATTACAAATTAAAAAAAATTAGTAGTTTTAAATACATAAAACACAAATAAAACTTTTTTATATAATAAATATGTATAATAATACATAAATATTATTATCAAATTTAATAATGATCTAAGTGTAAATATTACCAGAGTTTTATGGTAAAATGGCAATGGTTTGATGGTATTTTTATGAAAAATGACAGTTTGTATTTGTTTCTCAATTTTCCATATATATATGGAAAATGTGTCTTTTAATTTTCATAATTTAAACCCCAACCACTATAAGAAAACAAAACCCAAAAGTATGATCCAAATACTGCGAGGAAATTGTAAGATCCAAAAATCGATCGTCACAAATCTATTAGAAATTTTGCGAAGGAATATTATCGTAGCTCATCAGTCGCAAATCTCTTCCATATTTGCAACGCATTTGAGAGGCGCAACAAGTCATCGCAATTCCATAACAAATTCTACGTAATATTTGCTATGGTTTTTGCATTTTCTTTGTCGGGAAAATATGCAACGTATTTGTGAGGAACGTAAATTTTTTTTCACAAAGATATTTATTACAGTTTTGCAATAGAAAAATTAAATTAAACAAACACTCATATTAAATGTTCCTCCAAATGTATTGAAAATAAAATATATTACTCCAATAATCCCTAATATATTATTTGAGAAACATTTAAAAAAAATAATTTTACCCTAACATGTTATTAACAGAAATACTATGTTGACGTGGGATCACCAAAATGAATTAAAAATAAATATATAAATAGATTTCAGTTATTAAAATAATTATAATATATGCTATTACTATTAATTTGATTAAAAAATCAATATATTTCATTAAAATAACCAAAAATATTATTAAATTTATAAAAATAATTTTTTTTTTTTAATTTATGTATACGACAATTTATAAATAATTTTGAATAAATATACAAATAGATTTTAGATTATTAGAATAATTATAATATATCCAAGTGTTATTAACTTGATTAGAAAATCAATATATTTTAATATAAACTAATATTTTCATACAAATATTTAATGCCTTCATTAGAGAGAATATAAAGTCGAACTCCGTACATCTGAGATGAACGTAGATGTGGTGCAATATTACCGTATTGTTTTAACTTATTGCATAAAATATTTGAGTAATACCGTTAAATAGCACTTAAAATTTTTTTTGTCAAATCTAGCACCATAAAATTAAAATTCCAAAAATAACATAAATAATTATGTAAAAATATTTATTTATTCTAAATAAATTATACAAAAATTTAAAACATTATATTTGGGTTTATTTTTTCCAATTTAGGATTTATTTTTTTCTATTAAAATATAGTTTTAATGTATTTTAATTTTAAATTTGTGTTATTAATAGAAATTTACACTAATTATGTTATTTTTGAAAAAATAACTTTAAAAAGTATTATTTTTAAAAAATTATCCTAAAATGTTAAAAAAAAAAATAATTCATCCAAGTAGCATGAACCATTGTTTTAATACACTGAACGTTTGCTCATCATCTTATCATCTTGTCGTCAGTGAAACTTAACTAAAGAGACAATTTAAGGAAGAAGTCGTTCAAATTAATATCTAAATTTATGTTTGGATTCTTCAACGTTAATTTGTTCAAATCGCAATTAAACCAGTAATGAGTTTCTTCCACTTTAAAAAGCATTGACTTACTAGTCAACGATCTTCCACTAATTAACGTTTCCTTATATCTTTTCATTTCTCATTGCAGTATTTTTTCCATGTAAACGAATGCCAAAAAGAGATTAAATGCTGGTCAATAATCACTTTTCTTTATTGTCAAAAAAATCACTAAATTTTCACATTTTCCAGCAATTTGGCACTACCTCTCTTTCTCCTATAAATAATCAATCTCTAGACCTCCAAAGAAAAACCATCATAATCATTTATCTTATTACAAATACTAACAATTCACAAAAGAAGCGATGGTTCATTCTCGCTTTCTAAACATTGTTTTAGTTATTGTGACCATTGCCTCTATAGTCTCTACATCATGTGTTAAGGCCAATAGGGGCTTTGGCTGGGGTTGGGGTGGAGACTCCAACAATACAAGTGGTCCGGGTTCGAGATTTTTTTTAATCCCTCAATTCACATTTAAATCAAAATTAGGATTTTTATTCCATTCAAGTGGATTTCAATTATTCATAAACAATATTTCTAGCCAAGACGGTTCTGGTTGGGGTTGGGGTTGGGGATGGAGTCCTAACAACAACAAAAACTCAAAATCTTATGATTCGGGTTCAGGTCATTCAAAAAGCACCAATGCCAGTTACAATGCACCAAGAAAGATCATAGTAGGTGGAGACAAAGAATGGACTTATGGTGTCAATTATTCTGATTGGGCTTCTAAAACTGCTCCCTTCTTTCTCAATGACATCCTTGGTAATGTATTAACAATTTCAACATTCATAAAATCAACATTTTTGATATTAATGGTATGATTATCCAAATGCAGTGTTCAAATATAATCCACCAGCTCCATTCACACACAGTGTCTACTTGCTTCCAAACCCTTCAAGCTATGAGAAATGTGAGGTGAAGAAAGGAATAATGATTGCATCTCCTAAGCAAGGTGCTGGAAACGGCTTTGAGTTTGTTCTTAAACATATGAAACCTTACTACTTTGCTTGCGGCGAACACGATGGTGCACATTGCAACAATGGCACTATGAAGTTCACTGTCATGCCTGTACTCCCTCCTTGGTAATTCTTTTGATATCAAATTCAACACCAATGTTAAAAAATATTAATTATGAGGGTTTCACTTTGTTGTTATTTGTAGTCAATAAATGAGATTACTATTATTTATGGAGTTGTTTGTGGTTTTACTTTATGTCTTTATATTACAAGAACACCATTCTCTTAATATTAAAAGAGAAATGAGTTTATAGAAAAATGATGATATGTCATTAGAAAATATGACATGACTAAAAAGAATTATGACATGGCGTTTAGTCAAATGTGATATAGTAATTTTAAACATAAATTTATTTCCTAAAAAAGTAAATCATATATATTAAATTAGAAATGAGTTTTAAAAGATATTTAATACAATGTATGTTTTTAGTTTTATGGTTTTTTTAGATTTTATGCATTTATAATTGTTTTAAATAATTAATTTAGTTTGATAAATTACGATGAATAATTTGTATTTTTCAATCATGGTTATTAATTTTACATATTTATTGAGTAGTTCGTTTTCCAATTATATAATTGATAATTCAAGAAATTAGTATTTAAAAATAAAACTTAATTTTACAAAAAAAGCCAAAATATAAAAAAACTAATGGTTCAAAGAAAAATATAATCAAAAAACAAAAAAAAATATAAGTAAAAAACAAAAAAAAATATAAAAAACAAGAAAAATATGAGCAAAAAAAAATATAAGCAAAAAAACAAAAAGAATATAAGCAAAATAAAAGTTACGATTTCTATTATTTTTTTCACCTTTCAAAATCTTGAAAAGATTGTATCACAAATCATATGGAAAAATTAAGTCCAAAAGATGATAACCGTAAAATCACTATGTATTAGAGAAATAATGAGTTAATTTGTATTATTTCTGACAACAAGATTTCAAAAAAAAATTAGGAGAATGAGACGTATATAAGGTACTCTTCATTTCAAAGAGAGAAAGAAAAAAAATAAAATTTGGTTGTTTCTTTTTTGTTTTGGTATTGTTGTATCATAAGAAATGTTATTCTCATTGATATTGCTGATGGTTCTCGGTTATATATTCCTTTCTCAATTAGGAGTAACCTCGATTCCAACATTGACAATCCATGTAACCAACTGTAGTTTTTTTCATTTTTTTCATGTCATGTACTTATCTATATTAGCATAATTGACTTTTTGTGTGTTGTTAATTTTTTTTGAAATCTAAAAGAGCTCAGATGAAGATTTTATAGACTGCATCAACATAACAGATCAACGGGCATTTAAACATCCCTTGCTACAACAACATAAACTTCAAGTTTATCTTATATTAATTAAAGAACATAATTAAATAAAACTAATATTTGTATGTTTAATTTTGTGTAATTAATTAACAGAAAATACCAATACACATCATATCCTCTTAATACTCTTAATATTAAAAGAGAAATGAGTTATAAAAAATGATGATATTTCATTAGAAAAAATGACATGACTAAAAAGAATTATGACATGGCGGTTAGTCAAATGTGATATATCAATTTTAAATATAAATTTATTTAAACAATAAATTAATCAAATATGACATGATATTCCAATTATGTAATTGATTATGTTCCAATCACTAAACTAAATTAATCATGTTTAGTGAATTGTTTATGTTCCAATTATGTAATTGATTATTTAAAAATTAGTATTTAAAAATAAAACTTAATTTTACAAAAAAAAGCCAAAGTATATTAAACTAATGGTTCAAACATGTATTATGTATAAACCCATAGTTTTAATATACAATTATACCAAAATATAGTTTAAATATAGGTTAAAAACATAAGCATATTACAAATTAAAAACAATTAGTAGTTTTAAATACATAAAACACAAATAAAACTTTTTTATATAATAAATATGTATAATAATGCATAAATATTATTATCAAATTTAATAACGATCTAAGTGTAAATATTACCAGAGTTTTATGGTAAAATGGCAATGGTTTGATGGTATTTTTATGAAAAATGACAGTTTGAATTTGTTTCCCAATTTTCCATATATATGGAAAAGGTGTCTTTTAATTTTCATAATTTAAACCCCAACCACTATAAGAAAAGAAAACCCAAAAGTATGATCCAAATATTGCTAGGGAATTGTAAGATCCAAAAATCGATCGTCACAAATCTATTAGAAATTTTGCGACGGAATATTATCGTAGCTCATCAGTCGCAAATCTCTTACATATTTGCAACGCATTTGAGAGGCGCACCAAGTCATCGCAATTCCATAACAAATTCTACGTAATATTTGCTATGGTTTTTGCATTTTCTTTGCGGGAAAGTATGCAACGTATTTGTGAGGAACGTAAATTTTTTTTCACAAATATATTTACTACAGTTTTGCAATAGAAAAATTAAATTAAAAAAACACTCATATTAAATGTTCCTGCAAATGTATTGAAAATACTCCAATAATCCCTAATATATTATTTAAAAAATATTTAAAAAAAATAAGTTTACCCTAACATGTTATTAACAGAAATACTATATTGACGTGAGATCACCACAATGAATTAAAAATAAATATATCAATAGATTTTAGGTATTAAAATAATTACAATATATGTCATTACTATTAATTTGATTAAACAATCAATATATTTTATTAAAATAGCCAAAATATTATTAAATTAATAAAAATAATTATTTTATATTTAATTTACGTATACGACAATTTATAAATAATTTTGAATAAATATATAAATAGATTTTAGATTATTAGAATAATTATAATATATCCAAGTGTTATTACCTTGATTAGAAAATCAATATATTTTACTATAAGATCAATGACATACGTAATTTATTTAAATTATAAAAATATTTTTTGAATTCAATAACATAATAATATGTATAAATAATAATATTTATAATTAATAATATATTATATATATAAATATTTAAATACATGATAACAAAATAAATTAAATTATGTATTAACAGATAATTAACATATAAAATTTAAAATAGCTATGTATTATTTATTTATATTCAAAATATTTAAAAATATAAATTATGTAAATATCTAATTTATATTTATTAAATAATATATTAATTATAATATATGAATATTTTTTCCACAAGTTAAAGGTGTAAATCTAGGTTATATAATAATTACATAATTTATTGGTTTGCGCAATAAAATATTAAAATTGAATATAAAACTGAGCTCAAATATACTAACTAAATTTAGAAATATAAATGCTTACTATTTTCCAGCTAAGTGATGTTTGCCTGAAACAATAGATGCTTATGGGAGTCCACACCTAGTGATGACTTTATTTGATTAAAAATCTCTAATATATTATTTGAAAAATATTTTTATAAAATATTTTTATAAAATAATTTTATGTTAACGTGTTTTTAACAAAAATATCATACTAACGTGTTATCAGCATAATGAAGTTCAAATAAAAATATAAATGAGATTAATTTACTAGAATAATTATAATATACATCATTGATATTAATTTGGTTAGATAATCAATATATTTTATTAAACTAACCAACAAAAAAATTTAAAACTCGTAAAAAATAATTATTTTTATTTTCTTAATTTATATATACAAAAATTAATTTTAAAAATAATTTTAAATAAAAGTTAAAATTAAATAAATATCTATTTTACATTTACTAATAAACAAAATTATATAATTTGCGAATAGTTTTCTCCATGCAGGATGTGGATATAAATCTGGTACTCATTTAATTCCCAAAGTTTCTTAAATGTAAAATTTTATAGTACCAAAAAACTATCCAAATCTAACATCTAAAGCAATTTTTGGTAAGGTAACCCGATTTCTTACGGGTTTCAGTGATTTTCGGCTATTTTTCGGATATTTCCAATTCGAGTGTAATGATGTGAGAGGATATTGTTTGCAGTTTCCAATTTGCAATGGATCAATTCGAATAATTAGGTTCCTCAAATCAAAATTTCGATAGTGCATAGGGTATTAGATGAAAATTTCAATGTTGGTGGAGATTTTAATATGGGTGAAAAAGAAGTTATGGAGTCCGATGATAGTGTAGTATTGTGGAAGATGATTGTGAAGTTACCGAGGAAGATATGGGTGGTATACAGAGACCAACCTAGTTTCGGATGGAATGAGTTTGTTGATTGTGAAGTTCGATTTAGATTTTAGATATGAGAAAATCGTTGAATTCATCGGAAATGTCCGAAATCAGGTTAGCTTGCTGGACATCGCCTCATGGTCTTAGGCTTTCAATTCGGGAAAATCGTATTTTTAATTTTCAAAATTACACTTGCTAATAGTTCAAACCTCCTCACTACTTCTAAACTTTCAAACTTGTAATAATAATAATTCAAACCATGAAACTACAATTTTTTGTTGCGTTGCAAAAAATTTAGACGGAGTAATTAACTCCTTAAGTAAACTATAAACATCTGATAAAAAAAACTTAATATTTGGTTAATTTTTATTTTAAATAACTATTTTTGAATTTAATTATAATTTTTTTATTTAAAGAAATCCAAAAATATCCAAATTGGGATCTAGGATTCGTGCAAAATTTTGATATTCGGAAAAAGAAAAAAAATATTGACAAGAGATGAAGCGATCAAATGGATTTGAGTCAAAATGAGGTTCTTTTGATTCGAAACTTACATTTATATGTTGGAAACAAAAATTTGGAAAGAATATTGGGATTTCGGTTTCGGGAAATTACCCAAAATTGAAAGCAAAATAGCTGTCGAAAGAGATAGCTCGTTTGCTGCGAAGATTGGAGAGCCGTCTAAAGAGGTAAATCGGATCTCCTATTTGTTTTGTTATGTTGATAAAAATATTTTGGTTGGTGAATTTGGTAGATTTTGGTATTGTGTTTTGTTGAATATATTCTCTTGCAAAATGTTTCACGATTCAAATTTTTCATTTGTTAAGTACAAAACTCGATGGAATTGTTTGTTATTGTAATCGGAAAACAAAAATTATGCAAATATGGACAAATTCAAATCTTGGTCGTACGTTTTATAGTTGTCAAATGCGTAAAATTGGATATAGATATATGTATTGCGAGTTTTTCTGTTAGTTCGATATGGAAAACCACAACATCAAGTTTTGCTTGAATTAAAGGATGTTCTTAAGCAAAAGCAGGAGGTATAAATCGTGAGGATTTGGTTCAAAATTCAAGGCAATTAATAGAAAACTTGAAGTAAGTTTGCAAAGAATGTGAAACAATGAGAAGTG